>BMAV01009127.1:0-19107 GCA_019973955.1 Trichonephila inaurata madagascariensis | reverse complement strand
ATTAGTATAAAAAAAAAAACCCAATTTTGAAAAAATTTTGAGATTTTGGGTCCCCACCCCCAAATGTATTAAGTGTAATTTAAACCCGGTGACGCGACCCGAGATTTATCGTTTATTAAAAAATGGAAGGTTTTGTAGAAAGAAAAACCCCGGCATCGGGTCTGTACGGGATTTTGGAAGTGGATTTTCGTCGTTCTCTAATGATGAGTTACCCGAAGTAGGCCACATCGTTATGCCATTTGGCATGTACATTATTAAAAAGTGAGGTTAAGTTTGATGGGGTCTTATGGTTGTAATTTAACGACACAGATTTTGAGATGGTTAGACGATTGATGTATCACGAATGGGATATAAAAATTCTAAAAATTTTGGGAAAAAAAACGTGAAAAACAAATTTATTTTGTTTTAAAAAATGGTTGAGTTGGTTTGGGGTCAAGCAATACCAAAAGGTAAAATAGAGAGTCGGAAAGTCCACCCAAATAATATAGACTTAGTAAATTCATTGCATGACTAATGAGGTTTGTTAGTATTTTCCCAAATTAAAGAGTTTAATTTTCCACAAAACTAACGTAGTAGAAGATAACACCTTTAAATTGTGATTAACTTGTTAAAACGGTTGGAGAATGCCTACCGATCCCAAAAAATTTAACTTAATTTAGGGTCTTGTTTTAAAACTTCTTCATTTAAAAAAAATTTTTACTTTTTTTTTTCAAAGCTTGGAATTTATAGGTGTTTATTTTGTTTTTTTAATATCGTTGGAATTAGTAGGTGGGAAAAACAATTCTTTGGTTTTTGCTAGGTTAATTTAAATATTTGTATGAATATGAGTGTTTGTGTGTTGTGAAAGGTGGAAGGGGGTATGTGTTATTGAAAATCTTTTTTTTTTTAGTAATTGCATACTACAGATATTTAACACAATTGATTGAGCGATTTGAAGGTTTAAAAATTAGTAAAATTTGTGTTTGATTTAATTTTTTAAAAACCCAAAAAATTTTAAAGGTGGGATGCAACTTACAAAAAAGGAAAAAATCCAAGATTGGGGATTTAAGTTTTAGTTGTAAAGTGTATGTTTTATAAAATTTTGGATATATTTATTTTTCTTGTGATTGTTTTGTTCGAATTGCTCCGGTCAGTCTCAGTAGACAACCTTTCGGTGTGAAATGTTAAGAACTGAACCAGCCGGGGCCCGAACGCCCCGTGAAATGGGCCTTTTTTAGGGGGAAGGAGTTGTGACGTTTTGATTGGGGTGAACCCACCCTCCATTCATTTAAATTTATGGCTTGCGGGTGGGTGACAAGTTCACGGAATGACAAGAGCACGTGGCCATGGGGGCATTGTTTATGTCGCCTCGGTAAAACCCCAACCCCATCTAGGGGGATTTAAGGGGCAAAAGTGCCGGGGCCCCCTTGACAATAGGCGGGCCTTCTGAAAAAAAAACAAGGTAGCCATGGTAGGTGTCGAGAGGAGTTCTGGGAAACCCAAATTTGGGCCATAAAATCCGGTGTATCATGAGACGACTGGCGCCTTGTTTCCGACGGACCGGAATGTATTTGTGTTTTTGCACAAATAGTACACGAATTGGCCCGGGGACAGGGGGGGACTTTTTGGCCTCCCAATGAAGGACGAGGGGCGTTTGGGGACTCGACCCCGGGGTTTAAAGGGGTTTTTTTTGGGGGACGAGAGATGGAGCCCTGGATGGAGAAAACTGGAGAGGAGCCCTGAAAAAAAAGGGGTTGGGAGGAACGGATAGAAAGAAGAGAGGATGGGCGCCGGTGGCGTTGAGGGGTGCTTTCGGGAAAAAAAGGGTTGAACCCCGTGAATGACGGACTACCGGCTTGGCATATTTATTGGGCATTATTATTCATATTTAGTAACCTTGAAGCAAATAAATACTGTTATAAATTTAAAATGGGCTGTGATGATTTTTCTGTGTTTGTTATCTCTCCCACGTTAACGCCACCACTGTCCCAAAAAACTGGGTATGAAATATGTTTTGCCGACATCCGGCTTAGAGGTGACCAATGGTGACGGGATCTTCAGCGATATCCTTCAGTGTCAATGCTGATGCCCCACATGTGGAGGCACCCAGGCCACCGGTCTATACGGTATTTGTTGTCTGAGACTTACGGCGATAAAAAAGTTTGACATTGCGGTGGTGATTTGTCAGAACATACGTTTACCCTGTTGTCCTTAAAGCACTTTGCGGCACGCATTTAAAGCGGGCGAGATTTTAATCCAGTTGTACTCCCCTTCGCTATCAAACTTTTTGGGCACCATTTTTCAGCAAGATGACACTCTTCGACATCTGTACAACTCTCTTAAAATGTTTCAGGGTATGATACCGGGTGTTCCGGTCACCAAACATCCCGTAGAGGCTCTGAGCCCGAGAGGGAATTGTCCCCCTTTCCCGGGAAAATGTGAATTAACTGCCCATTTATAGAGAAAGTACACTTCCCATTTATCAACTTCACTTAACAGAATAACTCCTAATAAAAATTCAAGATTAAACGTTACATATACCTCCATTTTCAGTATTATTTCTCAAAAAAGAGCATTAGAGTGCAGTTTACATTAATTTTTACCGGAAAAATTGTTTCGCATATTTTGCAAGATTCTGAAATGAACTATTCTCCTTTTACAAAATTTATGTGTTTAAAAATTATTGTTTAATAAATTTTTTTGTGTTCTGAATGATAGGAATTCAAGATCAAAGGTTCCCTCTAATTATTGTTTATTTACATCACACTTTGAGGCCAAGAGAACTATTGGCGACATATATCGTAATTTTGATTGCCTTGTCACAAAGACACATTAGATAGAGTCACACTCTCTAAACTTCCACACCACACGACGTAAAAACTTCGAGTCCTAAGATAATTAACATGGATCTGTTTTGATACATAGCGATACCAAATTTACAATAAAGGAAACAAACTTTTCTGTAGATGTGAGGAAATTTTTCATGCACTACTAACTCTTAGAAACGCTTGGTTAGTTATAAAAAAGAGAAGGCAACATAAATTTTTAATCTTAAGGATAAAATTTATTGCATTTGACAAGAAATGAAAAAACGTGAGATAGGTAAACAGAAGCATATAACAAAATCACAGAAGAATATAGATTTTTATTACAAACAATGGTCCCAGCAAAGAACAGAAGAGGTGCCCTGCTTTCCTTTCGAAACGGGAATCCATTGCAACCAAACGTCCGATTCCTTTTCCCGAAGATACATCCATTCCTTACTCGGGATTCACACCGAACCCACTCGATTAGAAGCCGAGTGTCATAACCACCAGACTGGGTGGGGCGGCCAATTATATGTTAGTAAATAAATATGTGTTTACAGAAATATATTTAAATATTTTTTATTCAATTTAAAAAAAAAAGATTTTTTAAAATTTAGTTCCTATTACTGAAAATGTCAAGTTTAAAGTTTTAATTTTTCTAATAGTAACATGTGTATTTATAAAAGTACAGCGTTTATTTTTATATTATATATATATACATAAAATATAAATCTTACATATATATATTTATATATATATATATTAGTGCGAGTGAGCGTGTCTCAATGTATGCGGCACACAGTACGCAGTTTTCCCAATCTCGCACACGGAAAGTCCAAAAATGAAACTGATCGAAATAAAACAACAACCCACAATTTATGATTCTCTTGAGTTCCCTAGCCATATGGTTTGTTGGTAATGTTTTTGTCAGTAAGCGAGTGGAAATGATCAACAATTATTGGCTTAGATCGGGTTTGTTCTTGTTATAAGAACACTTGCGAAAGCGCATCCTTTTCAGTCGCAAGTTCTATCGTTTCGTCTAAAAAGGATTTTGCAAATTTTAGCGGAATTTTTGAAAATAGATAGTATGAGTAAATAATTTCTTGATTTGACTTTAAAATTGGGTTCAAGTACGATTAAAAATTGTAAAAACATAACATTTAGCACAGCATGTAACACCTACTAACACATGTCAGTTTTTTGTGTTTAATGGACTAGAACTTTTGGGAGGGACACGAATTGATCACAGTAAGACTTAAGTCACATAGAGTAGATATAGACCTATAATTTAATACCAAATTTAGTTACTACTTCCTCTTGCTCCCAAAGGTAGGATTTTTTTTCAGCGTTGGCCGATGGTATTACCCGGCGTGGCTTATTTAATGCGTGAAAGGAAGAGCAGGATACTAGCGCAAAATTAATGTTGTTTTGAGTTTAGTTAGGACTGCAATGGACTTTGATAAATATGAGGAACAGCAGTAATTATAATTTAAGAAAATTGTTAAAAATTTCTGCTCGTTTGTAGAGGAAAAATGGATGAGCTGCCATAGAAATGAAAAGTTCTTCTCCAAGTCCAATGATGCTTGGTTGTTGGAGGAGTAAGATTTAAATATCTTATTATCTTTAAGGAAAATATATAGCTAATACACTGGTGTGCAAAACTTAAACAACAATGTAAAAATTTAGCAGATAGCCATGAAATTGCAGAAAAGGAGGTCTGGAGATCAGTAGAGGGAACACGTAAGTCAGTAGAAACGTCATGCGTATGCAAATATCAGGAACAAAACGTCAGAAGCGATGTGAGCGTACGCAAAACGCGTGATGTCGGCGCGCGCTGCTCAACAGTAGAATGAAATGAAGGACGGAGACGCAATTCACCATATTCTCTGCAAGTGCCAGTGAGTCAGTTCGTGAAATATGGCTAGAAGAAATCATCTGGATGACTTCAAACGTGGAAGAATGATCGGAAAGCTGGAGGAGGGGCGTACTGTCACCAGTGTAGCTGCAGAGATCGGAATCAACAAAAGTGTCGTTTCGCGCGCTTTGAAAGCGTTCCAAACCACAGGTACAGCTGTTAGAAAGGTTGGTGTGGCCGCCCGAGGACGACAACTGCAGGGGATGACCGATATATCATCCTGCAGGCGAAAAAAGTTCGACAGCAGTCAGCAAGCGCCATTGCTCAGAAACTCTGTACAGCAACAGGTCGACAAGTGTAGCGGTTTACTGTGGCCAGACGCCTTCACAAAGGGTTCACCCGCCGTCCTGAACGCTGCCTCCCGTTGAAAGATGGCCACCGAAGCCACCGTTTACAGTGGGACAGAGAGCACAAAAACTGGACAACTGATCAATGGAGTCGTGTTCTCTTTACGGATGAGAGTCGGTTCGTACCAGAAGCGATTGTCAACGTGTTTTGATTTGGAGATGGATCGGGATCCGGTTTTATCCCAGTAACATCAAGGAAAGACATCGTTACGGTGGTCCTGGAGTTCTTGTCTGGGTTGACATTATGCTGAACGGCGGAACTGAGCTTCCCACTTTCGACAGAGGGTCTGTAACCGGGGATCGCTATTGTGAGGAGGTACTTCTTCCCCATCTGCATCTTTTCCGAGGTGCCATTGGCCCAGACTTCATCTTTATGGATGACAATGCACTGCCACATCGCACTCTTGCTGTTGAGGAGCTGCTGGAAAGTGAAGATATCACTCGAATGGATTGGCCAGCGTGCTCCCCAGATTTAAATCCCATCGAACATGTCTGGGATGCTTTGGGGAGACGTATTGCCACACGCTCACATCATCCGAGTACAACCAACAACTCAAACAGATGTTGATTGAGGAATGGGCACTCCTACCTCAAGAAATGTTGCACCAGCTGGTTCTGAGTATGCGGAGACGGTGCAAAGCAACCATTGTATTAAGGGGAGGGCATATACCATATTAAGGAACATCTGCTTGTTGTTCTTCCTGTTGGATAGACAATCATGAGTCACGATACTATGCGTTCAATAAAGCTTGTTTTTGTTTGACTCCATACCGTATGCGTTGTATTCCTTTTTCAGCGCCGATGCTTTCGTCATCCTTACGTATATAATACTCTCCCTTATTTCAGAATTTCATGTCTCTCAGATGATTTTTCGGGAAGTTATGGCAATAAACCCACCTGTTGCTTAAGTTTTGCACACCAGTGTATTTTATGTTTATTTAAGCTCATAATAATTATTTTTTCAGAATTATAAACTTTAAAAAGGTATTTCTCAGTTTTTGTTTTTTTCCGCATTTAAAATACTACTTCTTCCACAATTATTTACCAATCACTTCCATTTTTTCCCTTGTGTCTTATATGTAATCCATGTAACAGAAATAGGGATCCATTTTTATATAAATCGAATACTTCTTAAAAAAATTGAAATGTGGGAACTATTAGACTTTGGGTTGAATTTTAGCATATATATATATTATTTGAGAAAATAATAAAATGTTGATATATATATATATATATATATATATATATATATATATATATATATATATATATATATATATCAACATTTTATTATTTTTTTTTCTCCAAAACTAATTAAGGTATTGTTAAATCGATCCCTAAAGGTACTTGAAACATCTTCAGAAATATTACAAATATTTGATATCAGAAAATTATTTAACACAAAAAGAGTAGAATTTTAAAAATTTCCAACTTTTTTAAAAGAAATTAAATTTGTAAAATTGTGTGAATAATATGCGTAAAATTTTATCTCGTATCATTTGCTTTACTGCGACACACCGCTCCCTCAGCTGGTGTGATGGTATGGGGTGCCATCGCCTACAATACATGGTCACCCCTAGTATTGATCCCTGGCACTATGACAGCCCAGCGGTATGTCCATGATATCCTGCAACCACATGAGTTGCCACTCATACAACGGCTTTCAGGAGCCATTTTTCAACAAGACAATAATCTGCCTCAAAAGGCAAGGGTGTCACAAGACTGTCTCCGCACTGTTACTCCCCCTTGGCCCCCCGATCCCCAAATTTGTCTCCAATCGAGCATACCTGGGATCATTTGGGATGTCGAGTTGGGCATCAACCGAGTTTGAATGATCTAGAGGCAATGTTACAGCAAATATAGAACGAAATGTCTCAAGACATCATTCAGAAATTATATGCCTCAATGCCCTATCGTATCCTATCGAGCATTCGCGCTAGAGGGGGGTTCAACAGGGTATTAAATTCTCCGTTCTTTTGCCTTTTTCTCTGAAATAAATGATCTTTTTTCTTGGATTTTCTAATCATTTACTTATATCAAAGTAGTCATTACGTATGTAAAATTTTGTTTCATTTTGATAACTCCTTCTTGTTGCGCTAATTTTTTTTTTGTCCATGATTGTATATATATAGCGGTGAATTATTTGGCGTTTTTATTTCAATTATAATGAATTTATTTTCCTATGTTGAGAAGCAATGTGTGTTTTCCTGATTTTTTTAAAATTTATTTCCCCCTTTTGAAAACAAATATTGTACACATTCTTAATTTAATATAACATGGCATGAAAGACCGTGGAACACAAATCATTTTTTTTACTGAACAAATATTTTCCATTTTGCATAGTTTTGCAAAGTGTTTCAAGTAACATATCAACCATGAAAAATAAAGTGGAATGCATAATATTACACAATATAAAGAGATATTGAAAAAAAATTCCAACCATCACAACTCAAATGACTCTGACTTGTTGACTGCTAAAAAAAAAATTTTTTTTTTTTGACAATTTTGCTGCAATGCTTTCTTTATTTTTCTGAATTTTGCGTTTAAAAGCGCCTATAGGGGGTAACATATTTTCAACATTTTACAACGCAAAGAATCACTACGTAATTAATGGAACAAACAGTGTCAAATGAAACAAGACTTAAATCTCTTATCCATAGGTTGTTAGAATGACCAATTTTGAAGGCACGGTATTTTGAATAAAGAATTGTGTACCAATATGTAGCTATAAATCGGGGCATTTATTGCCCCGCTTTATAGCTACCTATTGGTTATTATATTATTGTGAAATAAATCTTCTGATGCTTATTGTTCTATTTTATTAAAGAGGGGAAATCACTTTCGAATCGTTGCTGACCATGAATGCACACTCTGTCCGGGGATAAACAAAATCTGTTATTCCATTTTACTGCCAACCTTCTGGGCAAATTTTTGACTAAGGGACGAGCCTTTGTTTAGCTTCTAAGAGCGGTGTTTATCCACAGTCAACCGACAAAGGAATATCGTCATGTAAAATAAAATAAAATTATTTTTCATTCGAAATGTTATTTATTTATTTTTACTTCAAACGAGCTTTTCAGACGCCTTTTTGGAACCTGTACCACATTTGTCTTTCATTATTTTGAATGAAACGACATGTGCTTTTAAGGATTTTTAGTTGTGGATAACAAGATGTAGATTTCACAGAAAAAGTTAAACTGTTTGAAGCCAGAGATAGACGATTTTTTAAGTGTAAAAGAGAACTTTCTTAATAAGTTGATGGATAACATTTCAGACTTTTTCTTTGCGCATGTTGGAACACCGTATCATAGATACGTCTGTAGCTACGTCCCTAACTTTAATTCTAAATTTGACATATGTAAATGCTTTGAGAAATGTAACCGCAGTATCTATATAAAATTTAGAAGTATAATCCCTATATAAACTATAAAATATAAATAAATTATTTATTTATAAATTAGTATTAATTATATATAAATTACTATTTATTAAATTTAAATTATTAATTACACAGAGAAAAAAGACATACTCAAAAATGAGCACGTCGATATTCTTATTTTGAAATAAATATGCTTGTGTCAGATTTGATGGCATGCTTCGATCGAATTTGATTCGTTACATGTACTCAAAACCTCCCAAAATGTTAATGAATACTCTCGGACAAATTTAAAAACATATTCAGGATTACAGAAACTCTTTTTATATACCAAATACATATTTTGAAAATTGAGGTTCAAAAAACAAATTTGAATTCTCTTAAATCTTACGAACTATATTTCATCTACCACGTTACACGCGGAGGAGCACATATTAAAATGAGTACTCGATTATTTGTTGTTATTTTGCTTAACTGATTTTCCTGCTTGTTTTGTAAAACTAAAAGTACATGATTTGTTTTAATATAAAAGATAAGTTAAATAAGTTGGTAAATTACTAATTACACTCTCTGTACAGTTGACTGTAACTAAGCGATATAGTAAATGTGATGTTTACTTTTATTTTGACGGATTATATAAAAACAATTTACTTGATTCATAAGTCTATTGTTTGATTTATTCAGGCGAAAAAATTTATTTGTAAGCATCATTCTTTTAGTACATATATGAAGATTTAGGGTGTAGAATTGGGGAGGTGCTTTGGCGAGAGTTAATTTTTTAGCAACGAAATTAGGCGCCAAGCAACTTTAGCGATAGGTGTTAAGAAATTGCAAAGTTAGATTTTACAAAAATAAATATTAATGAGAAATAAAAAAAATATATTGATAAAGAGTTATCGGTAATGCATTTTATTGAGGTTGTTTGGCTGATCGATTCAGTCATAACCGAATCAAAAGGAGCTAATATTCAACACTTTAGCCCAAAGTGAAAAGCTTTATCTATGTCATTACACATAGCCAACTACTAAAACCCCATTTAAGTTCTGCTTTGAAAGGTGGTCAACCATTATGTTACATAAATAAAACTATTGTTTGCGGTAAAATGTTCTTGTATGAATTGTGGTATTAACGTATTTCAGTATGCAATATGGTTTTACCAGTGATTGAACATGGTATTAAGTTTTTATCAATTATCACTGTTAGTGAAGGTGCATTGAATGTAGGAATAAATACAACCTTAGACATCCCATTTTATCCCAATCAATAACAAAAAGATTCAGGATTTATTTAAATTTTAATATATAAAAGTTTTTGTTGTGTGAATATTATTAATCTTTTTAGGAGACTAATTTCTTGAAAGAAAATTTTTAAAGAAGGCCACTTTAGCTTATTAATTAGGATTTATGGAAAATGTCTTAAAGGTTCCCATGAAGAAATTATTAAGAGTTTCAACAATTTCAATACTCTTATTTTTTATGATTCTTTTTTCACTCTAAATTTTGAATATTGAAAGTCAAAAATTAAATAAAAGAAATTATAGAATGAGGAGTAAAATTAGTTGGTAAAATTGAGTATAATATATTTCAAAAGAATGTTTTTACTTTCAGTATTAGACATTAAGTATAAAATTAAATCTACTTAACTACTATTAATATTTAATGTATAATTTGTCCTATTATTAATTGATCAGCTAGCATTGTTTAAATTAAATTTATCCACAGTACTTACAAATCATCACGGCCATTTTGGTAACATTATATGAAACGAAACACGCTGACAGCCAATTCAGCCCACATGAGAATCACATGCAAAAGTGGTGCCACACCAGCCCGGCGAGTTATCTTGAACGTTGTTGCCATAAAATGTAGTACAGATTTATCTTAAACCATAGTTATGAAAGACAGTGGCATAACGGGGAACATTTGGGCCTCCATGTTGGATTTTACAAGGGGGTAGGTACTTGGCGAACGTCAGGCTGGGCCCTCAACTGTAATATGAGGCTGTATGTTACGTCACTGAAGAAAGGCTATACATTCATGACCATAATACTTGTGCATTTCATATAATCTTGCTTAAATTTTGTTGCGATAATATACAAGTTCAAAATTAACACAGCTTTGGTATAAAATTTTCTGTGTGCAGGTATATTGTACTTGAGCGGAAAAAGCAAGAAATCTGCCATAATATGTAGGTACTACCAATTTATCTTATAATATAATTGCAGAAAGGCGGTGGCGCAGCAGAGAACATTTAGGCCCCTGAAAGTAAGTTTTTGGCCCCACGTTGGGTTCACAAAGGGTAGGTACTTACCCGGCGGCTGACAGGCTTTTGGGCTCCCAAGGACCCTGTGCCTCCCACCACAATGATTGTACGTTATGCCACTGCAGAAAGGCTAATACTTTGTTTTAAATAAAAACTATTGTGATATTTCTAAAAATCTTGGAGTATACGTTGCTTTTTAAAATAATAAAGACACCAGGAACCAGTCAAAAGTACCGTTTTTAATTCACAACATATTGATTTTCTGGTTTATAACACATTTATGTAACCAGTGTTTTGTTTATTTGGAAGAAAGAAATGAATGAAAGAATACAGTAAGACCCTGCAGGGGTATACGTTCCATCAAGTAGAGCGTAATATGAAACGGCGTTAAGCAGGGTTACCTCATCATGCTAGCCAAATAATGGGGTTAGGGGTATGGGTAGAAGAATTGGCGGAGTATTTTTTACCGTAAATTTATTAATTATGTGTTTTATAACAATAAACAAAATTGTATTTCACTTCAAAATATAGAAACATAACTTAAATGAATGTACATATAAAATAAATAAAATTTTAAGTCCGTATGTTTATTTCAGATCATACGCAGTATCTGTATTTCCAATTTTCTGCCTTTTATCAAGAAGGCATCTAATGTAATTGCGGTTTTCCTTTTGCGCTCTAAGAAGTTGTTGGTAAATGGATAAGGCATCCATAACGCCTTATTGTCTTTCCTTTGGACTCTGGCAAAATTTGCGCCTGCTTTTTTTCTTGTTGCTTTTATCACCCATGACAAAACTAAAATCATAATATTTGTCACTATAGCAATCATTATATTTATATAAATTTATGCTGACAATAACGTTAACAAATATTTAAAACGATAAAATACATTCATATAACACTGCTGGAAGAAGAAACAGACCAACAACTGCTTCCTTCGGATATTGGGAAATACCACTGTGTGTAATTTCAGGGAATCTCACAATGATTACATGTATGTGATCGCCTTCGGGGAATGTTGCGGGGTACATTTTCCTGCTTTCTGAGTCTGTGATCATACTGGTGTTATCTCTGGATTTGGAATGATTATAAACCATAAATTTACATGGCGTATTTTATTACAGCAGTTGAAAATGGAGTTAGGCTTAACAGCAAAATATACTGGTCCTGGAGCGGTTTGAGCAAATTTGAGTACTTACATATTATCACAACAATGCCAACATTCAAAATAATTTGCGAAGTTGGCAACCTGATTTTCCATATGTTGTACATGCTAATTTTTTTTTTTTTTTTTGACACAACCAAGTGCTTCATTTCATATAATTTCGCCAAAACAGTTTCAATAATATGTAAGTAACAAAAATTAATAAAGCTTTGGTACAAAAACTTCTGTATGCAGGTATGTTGCACATGAGCTGAAACATGCAGAAATTTTGTTCAGTTTGACATACAGAAAGCACCATAATAATAAAGCAAGCAATTCTTGTTCAATTATAGGTTTTTGCATTTTTTCACTTAGATCAAGGTTTACGTTTTTATTTCTACTGTATATTGGCTGGAAAAATATATCTATTGACATAAATATTTTTTAACAGATTAAAGCAGTGTTCTCACACTGTGGGCGCGCACTTATACTGGG
Source organism: Trichonephila inaurata madagascariensis (assembly GCA_019973955.1). Lineage (NCBI taxonomy): Eukaryota > Metazoa > Arthropoda > Arachnida > Araneae > Nephilidae > Trichonephila > Trichonephila inaurata. The sequence goes on along the minus strand of BMAV01009127.1, from coordinate 6,782 downwards.
GTGCGATATCCCCTTCAAGGGGGTGCGAGCATATCGAAAATAAAGGTTAAAAAATTAATTTACTGGAATGAAAAAAACAAAATACTTGATATAGCCAAAAAAATACAGATCTACATTGATATGATTTATATATATCATCTACTGGTGAAAAATGTCATCAAAAATAAAAAATATTTTTGTTTTTGCTTTGCTGTAATTCTACGATGAGGAGATTTTTATTACGTTTCTTTTAATCCTAAATATTACTTTGCTGAATTTCAAGCTTTGTGATATGTTATCTTCATGCCTTTTTTAGGTAAGTTGTAAATTATATAACTCTGTTGCCTTTTTTCACAATGTGAAAAGAGTTTTATGATACATGGATAAGCATATTGAGCACTTTTGAAGGATTAGTGGCCAAGATTTATTTTATAGTCTACTGGAAACATGTAATACAAATCGTTTTATTCTGGAAAAACTTGTTTTATTTGTTACCAATGACCTTGACAGAGAATCTCTAATATGACAGCAGTCTGTGGGGAGCTAAAATGAATTGATCACATATCTCCTTTTTTTTTCGGGAGTGGCAAGCGGTTTTTAGAATGTAGGATACTTGTTTTAGACCGAGTTTCGGCACGATCACTTTTTCAAAAATATTTTCTTGAACATGCTTCATTTTCCCCTATGAATAACTTAGTGGTTTTAATTGTGATGTTGTGTACGACTGATTATGGTTTATAAATGTAAATACGCAGAATATGAAAAAAGAATTGGACATCTGTGATCTCTCTGAAAGGAAATTGAAGCTGATCAAACAAGGGAAACACTTGCTGAAATAATGCATATTAATCATGTTAGTAAATTTGAGAAAAAGCAATAAACTTATGGGGAAACAGAAAGAGGAAAAATTTTTATTAGCTACATTAAGAACTTTATCAAAGAAAATGCAAAATATAGGAGTGTATCGCAAAATGCACTTCACCCTGTCAAAAGACACAAGCAAAAAGTTCAACAGGATATTTGTCGATCATCAACGGACATTAAAATTACAATAACGTGAGCAAAATGAGACAGTTTTGCTTGCAAATAGCATTCTAGCAATGTTAGTAAAAAGTGTCTGTGATTTGTGTCTTTTTGTACATCACATACATTGGAACAATTTGGATTCAGTTTTTATTTGATATTTCTCAATTTATGAAAGACAAACAAGAAAAATCCTTTTTTCTGAGCAAATATTCATCCAAAACTCCGGTGACATACTTTACATTATTTTTGGTGGAGAAGAGTGCTGCGTCGTCCATATCCTTCTTATATACATGATGCAAAGGGAAATCATTCTGAATAAATGTAGTAGACTAAGACCAGACACATTTTGTTAAACATATTGAAGCACTTCTTCACTTGAATGTTGCGGCTTCTGAGCTATTTATTATTTTAATCTGCTGTTTCAAAGATCGAACATTATTCTGCTATCTCGTTTTCATGGTTTGGATGTATTTAAAACGGGCTTCATCGATTAAATCCTTAATTGGGCGGTGACGTTACAACTTCCAGGTATCCATAGGCCCTCATGCAAAACAGAAGCTTGATAGTCCTGTTTTGGATGGTTTTGTCGAAGTAAAATGTAAGAATATATGAATATTTTAATATACAAAGCTACAATTTTGATTTACTATCTTCTCTTTCTTGTCGTTGTTTGCGATTAACGCACCTCTGGTTTTTTTCTCTATATTCATAATTTTAGTTTTATAATTTATCCAATACAATTCGTATGTGCTCGAAAACATACTGACGTTTAAAGGAAGCAAAAACAGAATACTACGCTACAAAGTCGTTAGGGAATCCCTCTGGCTCTTTATTTATTCGAGAGGATTGAACTCTTCTACCAGAGGAGTTAGAGCTACAAAATGGTCCACTGAGATTAACATGAAATGGTAAAAAAAGAACAAAAGAAAATGGAATACAATATTATTATAATTATCTTTTAAAGAAACCATCTCTCCATAAGAGCAGAAGAGGGGGAGAGACAAAATTACACGAGTGTATTGCGGATACGAGAAGATTGCGAAATATTGAAACAGGAGAAACTATCTTACTTATTAATCATATTGTAATTTAAAATGGGAATATAACTAAGGAAAATACTTCTTTGATATTTGCGCTTTCTAAGATGAAAATAATATCTTAAGATTTTCTCTTGGAACTTGAAGTTTATTTTCAGAAGTAACAGTTTATTAAAATGAAAAATATTGAAAATAACTTAAAAACTTTTCAACAAGTAAGTTCATACACTGAACAAACAACGAAATAAATTTTGGAGGATTTTCTACAAATTCAAGTACTTTTCAACTGAATTACTATGATTATGAGTTTATGTTGCAACAACACATATTTATATTTTAAATTAAGATTTGAGAGAAATTATCGCAAATTTAGCTTTCATGGTGGTCAGGGTTTGAGGAGCCTCCTGAGTTTGAGAACACCAGTGCACAGCTTTCCTTATTAGTAGCTACGCTACTGAATTGGAGTAATATGGCCAGTTGTTCGTCAGGATTGTTAAGTGGGTATTCCCTTAACTTCGTAATGCACTCTTTCAGCCGACCGAGAATAGCAGCACATCTACCGATAAGCGACTTTCCGTTTAAAATACTCGCTAAAAATTCCAAATCGAAATATTTATGGAAATTTGGATGAAGTTCTGCCGAATCAGTGCTGGTATCAAAATGTTGATGTCGCAGGAAAATGATGAAATTGGGACTTCATCGAATCCCTAAGGGAGATGATCCATTTACGGAAGATGTTAAAATAACGTGTCTTTGAGGTCATTTCCCTTATGTAAGTAAATGATTTGATCAAATCCCCGAACTGCTTTAGTGAAATGATGAAATGAAAAAGTCAGCCATTTTTTTTAAAGATATACGGTTGATATTTAGGGGATCGATAGTACTACCTGTATGGTGAGGAAGTACAAGGACTCGACCCCCCCAGGTGTCTCCCCACCCTGGACAGCATTTTGCCAATGCAAATCCTGACTAGTTCATTTCATCATTTCACTTAAACAGTTCAGGGTTTGATAAAGTCACTTACTTTCATCATGGAAAAGACCTTGAAGAGACGTTTGTTTAACATTTCCCGTCAATTGATCTTATCCCTTAGAAAAGATGAGAAATCCCTAAGGGATGGGGGAGGATCGAGTCCTTGCACTTCTTAACCATACAGGTAGTACTATCGATCGAATAATCATCAACCCCATATCTTTAAAAAAATGGCTGATTTTTCATTTCATCATTTCACTAAAACAGTTCGGGGATTCGATCAAATCATTTACTTACATAAAGGAAATGACCTCAAACACACGTTAGTTTAACACATCTTGCGTGAATGGATCATCTCCCTAAGGGATTCGATGAAAGTCCTAACTTCATCATTTTCCTGGACTTCGACATTCCATTTCCACGCAAAGAGTCAGGGTCAGTTGTGTGTGTGGGGGATATTCCTCTTCGCGCTCAAGGAGAAATATCTATTGAGGTCCATCTGGGGCCAGCAGAGAAAAATACTTCGCTCTGTTCAGTGGAGAAATTTCGATGCTTGAAAGAAATACAAAAGCAGATATTTGTCTCAAAATACAAAGTAGTTCCTTTGGGAAGCTGATTCAAATAATTTACATTTGAAAGCTCAGTCGCAATGAGACCTCTAAAACATCCATAACGTAATTCTTGTTCAAAAACCACAAAAATTGCGTAGAGGAAAAGAAATTATAAGAAATTTATACTTTCAATAACTCAAATTTGAGTTATCAAAGTAAATTTCTTATAATTTCGGAAAAAACCTCAGCTGTCTGCTGTACCCTTTTTCCCCCCTACGTAAAGTAGGCCGCGTGTCAGTGGCGGCTCGTGTTTCTCAAACTGGGGGGCCCTTGGGGGAGCGAGAACATATCGAAAATAAAGGTTAAAAATTTTACAGGTATGAAAAAAAAAAACTTTCTGATGTAAAAAAAATACAGATTTACATTATTGATTTTATATATATCGGAAAAAAGGTCATAAAAAAATAAAAGATTCTACTTTGAACGCTCATTGCTATCTTTGACCCTATAACTAAATAAAAAAAAATTTTTTTTTGTTTTTTTCCTGATAGAGATTTTTTTTTACGTTTTTTTTATCCAAAATATTACTTTTGCTGGCTTTCGAACTTACTTGTATGGTTATTTTTCCCCCTTTTTTTAGGGAAGTTGAAAATTATAAAAATTCTGTTGCGTTTTTTTCACGTGTGAAAAAATTTTTATGATACATGGATAAGCATATTGAGCACTTTGAAGGTTTAAATTGGCCAAGATTTATTTTTTAAAAGTATACTAAAAAAATAAAAAAATTTTAATTCGGAAAACTTCATTTGTTACCTGACCGCGAGAACCCTCAAATTTGACAGCTTTGGGGCAAAATGAATTGATAACATATTCCTTTTTTTTGGGGGTGGCAAACTTTTTTTTAGAATCGGTACCTGTTTAAGTTTTCCCCGGCGACCACTTTTTTTTCAAAAATTTTTGAACATGCGCATTTTCTTAGAAAACAGTGGTTTTAATTGTGATGTTTGACTGTTATGGTTTTAAATGAAAAATAGCGGGAATATAAAAAATTGGTCATCTGTGATTCCGAAAGGGGAATGAAGCGGATAAACAAGGGAAAACGCGAAAAATGCAATATTAATCATGTTGGGGAAATAAATTTCAGAAAACAATAAGCAGAAACGAAAGGGAAAACAAAAGCTACGGGGAAGAACTTTTCGAAAAAATGAAGCCGTGCTTCAAAAAATGCACTTCACCCCTCAAAAAAAACAACCAGAAAAAATTCAACAGGATATTTTCGTCATCAAAAGGGCATTAAAATTAAAAAACGTGAACAAAATGTGACGTTTTCTGTAAAAACCTTAATGTTACAAAAGGTTTGATTTGTGTCCTTTTTTAGGTCCCATTTAAACAATTTAGTTCAGTTTTTTGGATATTTTTAAATTATGAAAAAAAAAAGAAAAATCCAAAAATGGGTAAATATATTTTCTCTTAGTTAAATTATTCACTGAAATTGTGTTTTTTTATCTTGTATATTAAAATAATTAAAAAAAAAAGGAATTTGCATCCCCGGACAAATCCCCGCAAAAACATTTTGAAGTTTTCTCCTTTAAATTTTAAAAAAATAACAAAAATTTGATTCATTAAATTTTTATATTTTTTTTTAATTACTTCATTTATTCTAAATCTAATTCTGCGGGGCTTAAAATTACAGTTCATTAAAAACCGTTTATAATATGGTATTCATTTCAAAAATCTTTTTACATTTTTATACGCATGCACTTATTTTTTACTCTCCTTGGGGTTAATCTTTTATATAAAAAATATATTATCATTTCTTAAAAAAAAAAGTCTGTTAAAAGTGGGTACTTCAGCCATTAAAAGAACAATTTTAAAAATTATCAGTGATTTTCCATGGGTTTGTCTTGCAGAGCAAATTTTTTTAAGGGGGCAAAAATAGAAATTGACACTCAGAATTTTTTTTTTGTTTTTTGCTCAGATCATATTCTATCTTCAAAAAGCCATCGCAGAAAATCGGATTAAAAAAGGTATGTGTTAATAAATTAAAGAAAAAAATTTTTTAAAACATCTTTTATTTAAATGCAAAAAAAGAAAAAAAATTTTTCAAAATTTTTTTGCTATCAATTTATAAAATCTTACACAATTTATGATATAAAAGCTTTCAGGGTTTTACCTGTGTTGATAAACAAAAAATTAAATAACTTGATCTGATTGTTTTAAAATTTTTTTTTAAATTTTTCAATCTAATAAAAACAGTACTTAAATCTCGCGATCAGCTTTTTTATCATAAATTTGCGTTTTTATAAGTTGATCAAAATATTTTTTTAAAAAAAGTTTAACTTTTTACTTTTAAAACTTTTTTTAAAAAAATTTTTTTTACTTTTTAAATTTATTTAACTGATATCTATATTTTGTCTTCAAGCCACCCATTTTGCAATATGTTCCAATTTAAAATTAGAAAAGGAAAAATAACATAATAATTATCCTATTACTTAATTTTTTTTAAAAGTAACGTATACAAAATTTAATATTTTTTATTAATTTGTACGGTTTATAACTAAGATCGTGTATTGTAGCTTTAGCGTCAAAGTCATTTTTAAATTTCATTCAAAATTTTTTAATGTATAAGGGGGGGGATAAAATTGTGATTGAAAAGGGGGGGCCAGTATTGAAAGTTTGAGAAGCACTGGTTAAAGCAAAAGGGAAGTTTCTTCCTTTTAGATAATGAAAACGTTGAAAACTAATTCCCAAACTGTTCCCCAATTGTTTCGTGCGGAAAAGTGAAACAGACGTATCTCAGAAAATTATCATAATGATTCATATTCAATTTACTTTTTTTTTATTATCAAGTTTTCTTCCTGGGGTTACAAAAGCAAAAAAAACAAGATAGGTAGAAACCATCTAAATAACTTTTTTACATTTCAGGTTGGAGGGGAAAAACAGCTTTTTTTTTTAGTTTTTGAGTATTTGAAATTTTTTTTCTAATTTGATATTGGGATACTTTTTCCCAAAGGGGTTTTTGTTGACAATTGTCAATGGGCAAAAAAACTTACAATAAAATTTCAACATTTAAATTTGGTTCGGGTTTGCCATCCATTTTTTTTAATTTTATTCTTTTTGAATTTTATTTTATTTTGTGTATTTCGAATTTTTATTCTAGGATATTAAAAAAACTTTTTTTTGATTTATATTTACTGCAGTATCATTAATTTAAAAA
>BMAV01009126.1:45000-61087 GCA_019973955.1 Trichonephila inaurata madagascariensis | reverse complement strand
TTTTCCCCCCGAAGATGTATTAAATCCCTTCCTTAAAGATGTAGAAATTATGGTATGATTTGATTAAGATTCAACTTGATAAAGTAATTCAAAGAATCTTCTGAAATATGAAACATTTCAAAAGAAGAATCTTGCATAATTTTAGTTGTGCTTTAAAATAAGAACTTTCCAGGATTTACTCATATTTTTCCTGCCTTTTCAATCTCCTTAAATATAACATAATACATCCTTATAAAGTTGAAAGTTATTCCTCTGTTACTAAGGTTTTATAGTTGTTTCTATTCATATGTTCATTTTCTCGGTGCATAGACATTCTAGCAAGAAAAGAACTTTGGCTATTTGTAGTGGCTTTCTACAACCATTTATATATATATATATATATATATATATATATATATATATATATATATATATATATATATATATATATATATATATATATATATATATATATATATATATATATATATATATATATATATATATGTAAAGATAATAAATATAATGTGAGGGAAGAGTTTGAACTTCCATATATATAACTGTAGCGTTCTTATAGCATTTACTCCATAAAATCAGAGGAAGTCGGTTAAATATTTAAGATATCCGACTACGTTCGGAACCGTTATATTAAAAAAGCGCATAAATGGATAATTTTCATTACATTTAGTGTCACTTAGATTAGAATACATGCCTAAAATTGTTTTAAGGACATTATGACCAAAAACAATTATTTAAATACAATATTTTGGCAAAAAATTAACTTAGAATAACCGTTTTTCTAAACATTCTCCTCTTATAAAAAAAATGCTTCTATAATAATAATAATATTATATATATATATATATATATATATATATATATAAAAATATTATTGTTTTAAGGACATTATGACCAAAAAAAATTATTTAAATACAATATTTTGGCAAAAAATTAACTTAGAATAACCGTTTTTCTACACATTCTCCTCTTATAAAAAAAATGCTTCTATAATAATAATAATATATATATATATATATATATATATATATATATTTAGATAAAGTAAAGACTTCTCCAGAGTGTCTCAACTAGGATTTTTGAAAAATTCACATTATTTTCAGAGTTATCACCAATTGAAATAATTTTATCAACGTTTTTCTCTTAAAATTTTTCCCTTCTGTTGTAGTAAAATATGGATAAATCCACTTCTAAGTTATATGTTTCGAAAATTCCAATTGAGTCTCTGTACAGAAGTCTGAGCTATATACAGGCAAGATATTATTATAATAGAAGCATTTTTCATAAAAGAAGAATGTTTTGAAAATGGGTCATTCTATGTTCATTTTTGTCAAAATATTATTAAATAATTTTTATTAATAATATTCTAAAAAAATGAACATTTTCTAATCTAAGTGACACTAAATATAAATATTATCCATTTATACGCGTTTGCAAAATCATGGTTCCGAACGTAGTCGGATACCTTAAAATGTGTCTCCTTCATTTAAAGATTAATTTTATCCCTGAATACTTATGAAAACTTCTATAATTTATTTAGTAGAAATTTAAATGTATCTAATCTAGACTAATTTGAAGAGTGGGAAATCTTTAAAATATCTGGTCAGTTCTGCTTTGAAACAAATCCCTTGAGATTCCCTATTATTATATGCACCATACTAAAGCCATTCTTTATTTAAATAGAAAGAGATTATAACTAGTCACACACGTCTTCTATATAACTTCTCTTTAAATCCTAGTACACAAATAACCCGTCTCCCTTAGAAACTTTGCTAATCCTCTAATCAGCAAAGAACTGCAACAGCACACAGGTGAAATTCCCTTCTTCCAAAGTGTTAACGCCACCTGTCTTTGTTATTCCTTCTTAAATTAATTCCAAAGCCTGTTATCTCATGTATGATTGCACGCCAGTTGCGCTTTTAATCATATCTCAGCTATAACTGGTGAAATATTACGTTTCTCGAGAGTTTCTCTAGGCTGATGCGTTTCATTCTGATATTCCCCGATGAAATATAAGATGAGGAATAAATGGGTAATAGTAAGAAAAGGATTTTAAAATAAGGAAGGAAATTTCTGTTAAATTAATCATGATTTCACATTATTAAAAAATTTTTGCTGTGGCATAAAATACACTAAATTTCAAATTAAATATCTATCAAATACATTTTAATTACATTTGTGAATATGCAACTATTTTCCCTTGAAAAAATTTGTGAAATCTGTTATAAATGTTTATAACATTATTTTCTTAAGATAAATAATGTCTAAAAATTTGCATTAATTTGCATAGCATAACTATGCATTTTGTGTATAAGTGGCCAAAATTGTATAAAACTTTACAACAAATTAGGGATATTCTTAAAAATATTACATTGAACTTGTTTATGTTTTAAGATAATTCAAACAAAGTTAAACATTACAAATTTAATAAAAATCTAGCTCTTTTCATTTTTTTTATTTAAAATGTCATAAAATAGAAAATTATCTCATTTGAAAATATTGTTTTCAACTAAAAAACTAAAACATGAGATTAAACCTTTTATTCATTTTCATTAACTTACTTTAACTGAAAACAAAATATTTAAGAGTGTCAACTAAACTTTAAGCTCCATAAATTTCATTTTCCACCTTTATTTATGTGATATTCCCCAAGAAACTTATCTGATGCTTAGCCGCTTGATATTAATTAACGGTCCCGCTTTTATAAAAGACTTTTGTCAATTAAAACTAATTGCTCTATGAAGCCGCACGTCAAAAAGGGAGTTTTATCTTCAGATTCCCTCAGTGATCGTTCTTCAATCATAATCCATAGTAATATTAAGGGTCTTTAACTAACTTTAGATAAAGGTCTTTAAAATCAGCGATACATTTTCAAAACACTTTTACAGAAAGGAACATTAGTCTGAATGCGTATTACACCTATTTAGTACAGCAAAAATGCATTCTTTTTTTAAAACAACTATCACTGTACTTATTACTATCATTTCAGTTTTACAAGTACATTACTCCTTAACAAATAAAATAATTTTATTAATTCATTTATCAGTTTTAACTACTCAAAATTCAGTTATTCATGGTTGTCTCAATTAAACATGAATATGACTAAGCAATGTGAAAACAAAAGTTGATTTTTTGTCCTCAAAAAATTGTTACATGAATGAATATTTGGAATTGAATATTTTTCTAAATAATACACTGAAACTAAATGTGGCTTTATTTTTCTTTCAAAAATCAATCACTTAAAATGAATGATAATTTCAAAGCTTTTAATTAATCTCAAATAACTCATATAAAGATCAATTTTTAGAATAATCATTAAATAAGAATGCTTTGACGTTATTCACATCTATTTCAATCAATTTAAGAAACGCTTTTCTTTACGGTCATTCACACATATTAGTATTTTTCATCACCCCTAGATTCTTTCTTAAAGCATACCTACCGCTTCTGGAGCTAAAGAAGAGATCTAAAGAAATGAAAGATTTACCTCTTAGATACCATGTCTGCACTTATCTTTTTATTTCATGTTTGATCAGCTTGAGGAACAATAGATAAGAAAATCCTTTAGTGCTAAAAAATAGAGAAGACTAAAGTTTCGATAAAAAGTAGAGAAAAATAAAATTCGATTGAGTGAGATAAGGGGTAGACGTGTAAGAAAAATGAAGCGTGGGTAAGAAATCTATTCCAGTTGCTGCATTCTCCTCTCGACCATCCAGGTATTTTTTTCTTAAGAAAATTCCTGCTTGAAGGTTGGAATAGAAGAAAACTGAAAAGAATGAAAGCTTTCCACTCTTCGAGAATCGTTCACTTTTAGGAGTAACAATACTTTTTATTCGGGAAAAAAAGAAGAAATAACATCCTTTCACATATAGTCTAAGAACAAAACTTTGTACGTTAAAACATACAATGCATATATTTTACGGAAATAGGTGTAGCAATTTGTTAAAAAAATAAGGGCATTGAATTGTTTTGACAAAGAATACTGCTACAAATTTTGGGTAAATTGTGTAAATAATTTGTATTTGGATGTGTAATGCATTTATAGTACTCTATGTTATATTTATTTTATGTTAAAATTGTAATATTCACAAGCAACACCGTTTCTTACGTTATAATGGTGATTCAATTGGAACTTGGCGAGATCTTGGCGATAGAACCAAGTTGGCATCACATCTGGTGACCATGTTGGTGACTTTGGCGACCATGTTGGCGACGTTGGCAATCATGTTGGTGACTTTGGCGACCATGTTGGCTAGTTCGGGACCCTCTGAATTCTTCTTAAAATTTGTGGAGAAATACACTAATTTCACACTGTATGATGCAGGCGGATCTTTCTGGAAGTTTCCGCCAAGTCTATAAACAGAAAGGGGCTCACCGAAACGAGTCAGTCTAGTTTCAGTCAGTGATTAGTAAACATGTCTTGACCGTGATTACCGATTAGTTCGGCTGTGCTTGTGAATAATCTTTTAAATGCGTGTATTTTAAACCCTGATAATTGTTTTGGGTGCTGTTGAAGGTGTGAAGACCTTCCGAGATTTATTCAGAGGATATTGCTGTTGGATCCTGTATGTTAAGGATTGGATTTCCAATAATAAATTCCCATCGCTCTTAAAGAACTGTCTTGTACTTTGTGACTGATTTGCATAAAATCCTCGAACCTCGATCAATGTAACAATACGTATATGTACGTTTAATAAACGTATGTATTGCAGAAAGTGAAACTGTTCTTGGTACAAAGAATAATTAAATTCTCTATTCTATATAATTCATTTAATGAAAAATACATTTCATGTATGTTAAAGAATAAAGAAATTCTATCAATTTCTTAAATAGAAATATATTTCAGTTAGGGTATGATTTTTATTTTACGTACCAATTAAACACGGAATCAATAGCTGTTGATAGAAGCATTCATTCCAACTTCGGCAAAAAAAAATTCCCCTTGCTACTGAACTGTATCTGAGAGAAAAATAATAATATTGTATACTTTTTTCCAAGATTATCTGAAGCATGTTCGAATGGGTTCATGTCTGAGAAATAAACGAGCCACTCCTTTTTAAAGAGTTTCTTCGTAGAATGAGTGAATGAGCGAGAGTTTTTTTTTTTAGCGTCGTACTATACAGCTGCACGAGGACTATAACAAATGTCCTAGTAATTTTGAACCATGATAAAGTGACGAGGATGACACATTAACTCGCACCTTCTCTCCTAACTTTCATCTGACCAACCGGGGGAGCATTTAAGTCTCGACAGATGTATCTTGTATAGATCCTCTCTACCCAGCAGGTTTTCAGCGACACTAGATTCGAAGTTATAAAACTCCAGCCCTGAGTTCTTGACCTTGACCACAAGGCTACCGCATTTTTAATTTCTTCAGCGAAAAGGCGATTGATGATTGATTAAATATAGTGTAGACTGTCGTTAGTATCAACGGAAATTTATCCAGAATATTACAACGTATTGGACCTCAATATTACAAGGATCTCATCTTTATATCGCTAAATTATTAGTCATACATTCTTAATTATGTAAATATCACATCAGTGTTTTATAAAGATTGCTGCCCATCCGGTTAAAAAATTAGTGACGATGACTGTTGTGCCGTAGGTCCTGGGTTCGAATCCCGGTGAAGGAGGTGCGGTTGTTTGTAATGTATAGTGTATGTGCGGTGTGGGGGCACTCTAAATATCGTCGAGTCACAAATTCGCTCGAGACTCAAGAGGTTGATGGAAGGGGAAAGGAGGTAAGAGGCATCTGGCACCTCCAGGGTGCTCTCCTTCAATAATTGGAGGGGAGCCTCGCCAAATCATGCAGACATCTGTGTGGTGTTTAAAGCTGCGGCTAACGACAGACGTAAAATGTAGCCTCTTGCCATGCTGAATTTTTTGAAGCCAGATCAAGTGACAACAACAACAGCAACAACATTTTATGAAGATAATCATCCTCATTATCATTCCACCTACCCCTAACTGACACTTTCGCTTAAGATCATTTAAAACTGCTGCGTTTCTTTAAATTTTAATCTGTTGTTGTCAGTTTACTTGATAGTTCGTGAACAGAATGCTTTGTTCATTTTTCCCCAATTGTCATATTCTCCGTTCTACCTACCTTCTACGGACAAAACGGTAGCTCGGTGTTATAGAAGCTCAGATTCTGAACTTGTGAGTATACACAATATATTATGAAAAAGTTAATTTTGAACAGGTTAAGTTTTAACTGGCACCAGTATTCCCTTGAATATGCAATTCCATTGTAGCAATGTTTGTTCAGCAAAGTATTTTAGCCATTAATGCTAATTCTCATTGATGTGTTAAAACATATCAACTGTTATATCCTGATACTTGATAAACATTTCCAGTTTTCAGTCTAAATAGTAAAGTTCCAATTTTTTTAGGATTTTCCCTCGTCACTTCGTCGAGGTTTCAAAATTACGAGATGCGTCTCAAGTAACCCTCGTGTTACTCGAGAATAAAATAAAATGAAATACAGTAGAAAATCATTTATCCGAATCAATTGGGACCGGACACCGTTCGGATTTGCGATTGTTCGGGTAACCGAAAACCGAATGCGATCCGTACAGTATATGAAACCGGACACTATACGAATATTGAAAATCATCACATGCGGGAAATGAGCTTGAAGAAAAAGTAAAATAGGTGCAAAATGTCGCAATTTTACCTTTATTGTAGAAAACAATCACTTATTTTTCACTGTACCATTGAATACCTTCGTTTTTTCGTTGCAAGGTCTCTGATTATCTTGAGCAGCAGTAGTTGAGCACTCTGATTGTTGTTCGTGCCAATCCATAGTTGTCCCTAACGCAGAAAACGCTTCAGCATTTGATGGACCCTTGCTACTTTCGTTGCTGTTGTCCTCTTATTCATCCGTTTCATCGTCGACAGTGTCGGGTTCTTCCACGGAAGTCACAATCTCCTCATCATTTAGAATTTGAAATCCTCAGTCTTCTGCATCGCATGCCATCCAGGTTTCTACATCTTCTTCATAGCATTCTTGAAATCCAAGGATCGATTGGACAAAGTCGGTAATCTCCTCCCTGTGGCCATCATTGAAGTCTTTTTCGCCGTCTAAATCTGGCTACAGCTTATTCCATGCATTTTTCAGGCTCTGTCTTGTGACGTCTCTCGCGTCCTTCTTCTAACATAACTCCTAAGTTCTTTGACGGCCACGATTAATGGCAAAACCTTTCCAACCCAATACCAAGAAGAGAAACGGATCGAATATGCAAATGAGATATACTTTAAAAGGATAGAAGCTTTGATGAGATATAGCGGCAAGCCTAGAGATAACTTAGTGTGGAATCGTTCAGAACAAGTGTTAGACGTCCTACAGCTCTGGAAGAAGGATACGTTCATCTCAATTAAATTATAATAAAGATTAAGAAAGTCTGAATCTTCTCATCTAAAATTACGTAATAGGTATTACCTCAATCGATGAAGGAAGGTGACTCTACAAAAGGTAATATTTTGTATAGGAAGTTAGATTAGTCAGTTCATTTATTATAATTAAGATAAGTGATCTAGTTTCGCGATCTGACTTGAATATAAGGTTTAATTGGGTGTTAACTCTCACTTTAAGAAAGTTGTTAATTAGAATTAAGTAATTTAAGTTATTCTTAATAAAAGTTGTGTTAAGAATTACATAATGTCTCATCATTTTGATAATCCCACACCTCTAGCTTACGCGGATCCTACTAGACATAGTCATCACAGGATGGTTATGTCGCAGTCTGCCGAGCGGTAAAAATGGGTTCGGATAATAAACGTTCGGATAAACGACGTTTTACTGTAATAAAAATAAAACGAAGATCATCTGGTATCTTGAGGTTACGTAGTGGCGAAACGGGGAATATTAGGGCCCCTTGAAAACTCAAGTTCATGGGCCTAAGCCCAAATACTTACTTAGCGTCAGTCAAGCTTTGGACATTTAAGAGTCCCTGGGCTTCCCGCAATGCGATGGTTGTAGGGGTGTACGTTACGTTACTGCTGTAACTTGGACATTGTTCTGAGTTACGAGATCCATTACTAGTTCGTTTGTGTGCAGTTATACAACATCATTAATTCAAATGAACACAAAGGAAAGGTAATGCAAAAACTCAAAAACTGATTTTAAAATTTTCAACATTTAACTTTTTTCCATCTAAACAAGTAGGAAAATTTTGTGACTAAAATATCTAGTTCCGAAACAGAAAGTGGAATAATACAACTTGTTACCTGTTCCCATTTAAAATTTTAATGTTTATTACAAGAGAGCTAAATTAAAAATTATTCGGGACTATTAATTAAAGGAATAAATATACTATCTCAACATATAGTTTACAAACATAAGAACATAGTTGAAAACGAAAATGCTAATTGTATCTTAAACTTTTGAATCTTAAACTTGTTAATTAAATGTTCCCAAAATTCACTTTTTGAATCTTGACTAGCATTTCAGATATCGATATTTTAAATATCTTAATTAATAATTCATATATATATATAATCTAATTATTCCATTTCATTTAACTCAAATTATCGTATTCAGTTTTCTTACTTAGAAATGAAGGAAATCAATATATTCATTCAATTGAAAAAATCCTGCAATTATGATTTAATTAAAATAATTGAATCTCATGCCAACCAATTTTTAATTAAAACCGGCTTTGGTAATTTTTTTAACTTTGAAATTATATCTTTTCAATTGTTCTGTTTAAATGGAAGCCAGTATTTTTACATTCGGTAAAAATTAATTATCTTAAAAAGCAGAGCATCTAAATGGTTTTTTCATTAATAGCTCCCAAAATAATTTGATAGATTTTAATGCATCATGTCTGTGTTAGCTATTTTTATACGAGTAAATTATTCGCTTAAGATATCCGACTACTTTCGGAACCGTGATTTTGCAAAAGCATACAAACGAATATGTTTTATAAATAATTAGTGTCACTTAGATCAGAATACCCGCATAAAATTGTTTTAAGAATAATATTACATTAAAAAAATTATTTAAATTCCATATTTTGGCAAAAACTGAACACAGAATTCTTATTTTCAAAACATTCTCCTTTTATGAAAAATGCTTCTGTAACAACATTTTTCCTATATATTGCTCAGACCTCAATACAGCGCCAGAACCAGGATGTTTGGAATATTTAACACAGAAATGGATTTATCCACATTTTAATACATCAGAGTGAAAACATTTTAGCAAAAAGATACCGATTATTATTTAAATTGGTAGTAACTCAAAAAATTTTGTGAATTTTTTATAATTCCTAGTCCTAAAAATAATAAATGAAAAAAATACTTTTTAACTAAATATAAAAGTAATGAATATGTCATAAATTTTATGCTTATTTATTAATGTTTGTTACATTTTTTGTAATTGTAAAAGTTCTTAATTTATTTCTACATAAATTTTCAGAAATGTATTTTGCATTCGCAAAAACATTCGTCTAGCCTACTTCCGCATGTACAAAAAATTAACTGCTTCCTTAAATAAATTCTTTTTCGCGCATTTTAAGTAGAAATGTTTGTATCATTGATTTAAAATCTGGTGCGAAATGGATAAAATCTATTAGTGCATTTCGTTTTACTCTTAAGCTGTAGTTTGGTCAGCACTCACTGCCTTGTATAATGAATCTAATTCAGAATCCTTTACGACAACAGGGATCTACCATTCTAATATTTCATTTTTTTTCAAATGACCTGCACTATGGCAGTTAGTTTATGCAGACATGGCAAGTCTTCAGCTGTAGTTTGGTCAGCACTCACTGCCTTGTATAATGAATCCCATTCAGAGTCCTTTACGACAACCGGATCTACCATTCCAATATTGCATCTTTTTTTTTTTCGAATGAGCTGCACTTGGCAGTTTTTATCAGACATGGCAAGTCTTCAGCTGTAGTTTGGTCAGCACTCACTGCCTTGTATAATAAATCGAGTCCTTTAAACAACAGGGATCTACCATTCCAATATTGCATCTTTTTTTTTTTCAATAGCTGCACTATCAGTTGTTTATGCAACATGCAAGTCTTAGTTGTAGTTTGGTAGACTCATCTTGTATATAATCCTTCAGTCCTAAACTTAATAAATGAAAAAATACTTTTAACTAAATATAAAAGTAATGAATATGTCATAAATTTTATGCTTATTTATTAATGTTTGTTACATTTTTGTAATTGTAAAAGTTCTTAATTTATTTCTTTACATAATATTTTCAGAAATGTATTTTCATCGCAAAACATTCGTCTAGCCTACTCCGCATGTACAAAAATTAACTGCTTCCTTTAAAAACAATCTCTTTCCAATTTGCATTTTAAGTGAAATGTTTGTATCTTGATTTAAATCGAGTGCAAATGGATAAAATCTATTAGTGCGTCTGCTACTCTTCAAGCTGTAGTTTGGTCAGCACTCACTGCCTTGTATAATGAATCCCATTCAGACTACTTTACGACAACAGGGATCAACCATTCCAATATTTCATCTTTTTTAAATGACTGCACTATGGAGTTAGTTTATGCAGACATGGAAGTCTTCAGCTGTAGTTTGGTCAGCACTCACTGCCTTGTATAATGAATCCCATTCAGACTACTTTACGACAACAGGGATCAACCATTCCAATATTTCATCTTTTTCTTTAAAATGAGCTGCACTATGGCAGTTAGTTTATGCAGACATGGCAAGTCTTCAGCTGTAGTTTGGTCAGCACTCACTGCCTTGTATAATGAATCCCATTCAGACTACTTTACGACAACAGGGATCTACCATTCCAATATTGCATCTTTTTTTTTTCGAATGAGCTGCACTACGGTAGTTAGTTTATGCAGATATGGCAAGTCTTCAGCTGTAGTTGGTCAGCACTCACTGCCTTGTATAATGAATCCCATTCAGAGATCCTTTACAACAACATGGATCTACCATTCCAATACATTTTATTTTTTCAAATGAGCTGCACTGTGGCAGTTAGTTTATGCAGACATGGCAAGTCTTCAGCTGTAGTTTGGTCAGCACTCACTGCCTTGTATAATGAATCCCATTCAGAGTCCTTTACGACAACATGGATCTACCATTCCAATATTGCATCTTTTTTTTTTCGAATGAGCTGCACTATGGCAGTTAGTTTATGCAGACATGGCAAGTCTTCAGCTGTAGTTTGGTCAGCACTCACTGCCTTGTATAATGAATCCCATTCAGAGTCCTTTACAACAACAGGGATCTACCATTCCAATATTGCATCTTTTATTTTTCAAATGAGCTGCACTGTGGCAGTTAGTTTATGCAGACATGGCAAGTCTTCAGCTGTAGTTTGGTCAGCACTCACTGCCTTGTATAATGAATCCCATTCAGACTACTTTACGACAACAGGGATCAACCATTCCAATATTTCATCTTTTTTTTCAAATGAGCTGCACTACGGTAGTTAGTTTATGCAGACATGGCAAGTCCTCCAGTGTGAAAATCATTTAATTGGTGGCTTCCTCTAAAGGTGGTTCCCACTGCCAAATTTATTCCATTCAAAGCTCTCGACGGATGCTAAATATTTACGACAGTCCAAAGCTGTTTTAGTTGCTAAAGATAGCGTGCCCGCCTCATAAGCCCAAGTTTGCAAGTTCGATTCCGGCTGAAGTCGATATATCCCATCTTGACATATCCAATACTCCTCGCGTAGTTTCTATTGGGAATTTACACTCATGTCCATAAATTAGGGATAATTTAGGTCCGCTGAAATCGATCTCTAAAATATATAAATACATCACCCGCAAAATAACTACACACATCTTCAAGAATCATATACAAATTGCAGGAAGCCACCAGATGACACTAATAGTACGACAAAATGACGAGAGTGTAAGAGAGGGATATATAAAGAATACATGCAAAGAAACAAGATTGTCTGCAAGCGCTTCATAAGCCTTTCAGTGCACTAACCGTATAGTTATAACACAAAGGAAGCATTTGGATGAGTTTTTACGTGGTAGAACTATCGGCCGTCTGGAATGTGAGCGTACCGAGCTGGAAGCTTCCGAAGAACTTGGAATTGTCCAGAGTGTCATCTCCAGTCATTGGCAACGATTCTAAGATGATGGTAATGTGAACAGACGTTACAGCACAGGTCCTCCATCCCCCCTCCGAGTTACAACTCCGAATAAGGACTGGTATTTGGCTATGACTTTCTCTTCAAAAATGTGTCCGGTTTACTCCAGATTTTAAAAACTTGATTCTGCTGAAGTATTTTTTTCATTGCATATAACTACATAATATTTATAAAATATAATTAACTTTTTCAGACTATTTATAAATATGTGTATATAACAATATAGACTATATATATAACAATATATACAGCATTTTTCTGGTTTTATGAATAACTGAACTGGTAATTTTTAACAGTGATTGAATACCAATTATTAATAACTCATTAACAATATCATATCATATATGTAGTTATGGATATACATTTTTAACTCAGTTAACAGTCTTTTCACCAATATGCCTTTGATAAATACATTTTCCTTAAAAATGTCCTACATATTAATACGTTACTGTATAAATAACGATATTTATTTTTATGTCCTTTTTTCCTTCAATATTTCGGTTGGGAAACACATAGTAGCTTATCTTGGATATTCTTGCTGCAATTGGCTTCCAAAGATATAAATACCTTTGGAAAACTGTTCATATTGATTAGAACTATAGCATTCCCATCAGTGCAATTTAATTTAATAGAGAAGCAAAAAATGCTAATGATGAAACATTGACACTTCTTTAGACGTACACACATTTCATTTACTGTAAATCGAGTAAACACTAAGTCTTTAAAAACCAGTATCACGAAAAGCAGAATTGTAACAGAATTGAAACAGATTTTCTTATAATGCAGTTAACTTAAACATTAAGAGACTAAATTTATCCCAAGAACCACCTTCCAAATCGCAAAACATTAACATCTCTACCTTGAGAACTGAAATAAAACTCTTATGCTATTTCAAAAAAAATATTCTGTTAAAATTTCAAAACTAGTCAACTGAGCTTTCGATCAGTTACATATTAGCTTCTTCTATAAAAAAAAAGATTTTCTTGCAATATATTCTTGAAAGTTTCTCTTTTGAAGTATAAAAATTTTATCACACTTCATCGCAGATTAAGGAATTGCATGTGTGAATATTGTATTTTTTCTTTGCAAAAATGAGTTCTATCCCAATTTTTCAGACGTCAGTTATATTGTTGTTACTTTTATTTTGCTATAGTTGCTTTATCTGTCATTTCATAAATTGTTTTGTAACTCTTTGTGGAAATAAAACGCTCTTATAAGTTTACTTAGAAATATTAAAATTCAAGGATGTACAAGTATCATCGATTTATAAATGCATTAATATTATTGTGGAAATTATAATTTACTAAACTTGACAAAAAAAATTGTTAAAAAATAATAAAACTCTTTAAAATTTATTGTTCGAGCCACTTCAAAAACTTACTAAATTCGCTAAAATTGTAATCCATCAATCATTATTAGGTTTTCTTGAATGGAGTTTTTAAAATTTGGTAGGGATCGCTTCATTCTAATGTTATATGAATTATAGTTCTAGTTTTCCTCATTGAATATGAAATAAAGTGTTTGAACTTTGTCTCTCTTTTTTTTATTTCCAAGAAACTGAACTTAAGCGTATTAAATTTGACGTATTGATTGAAACTCAATATATCTGCATCGTTAAGGACGAAAACTGAAGTATTATTATAAAACAAATTAAGAAAATAGTCTATCACCAAATGCGGTCAATTTTTCAATCATTTGCTAAGTGGCAAAGAAAAGAAAATTACAAAGCTGTAATCCAAAATCTCATTAATTTGTAATGCATTTAAAGTTGCGAAAACTTTCGCAATGATGTAAAATTTATAACTTTAGTTTCAAACTTAAAGTCGTCGAAAAAAAACACATGAACCACTAATTTATTTGCAGTAAACTATACTTCCTTTAGAGTTAAATTAATTTTTTTCATAATAAATACTGAAACAAGATAATATAATAATGAAAAAAGCCAATATACGTAATCAATGTGTATAATTTCATTATAATGAAATAATATCAATTTAAGGCACTTGAATCTATTTTAATTACTATATATTTGATATGCAATGTTTACATAAAAATCATATATTTTTAATGAAAATTAAGAAAGATTATCTTATTAAGTTGATCATGAAATATCCAAAAAGAAAGTCTTATATACCTTAATACAATATATTCAAATCAGAAATGTATTAATAAGATATGAATTGTATCTCGCTTATTCAGATTGAGACGGAGCAAATAATTTTCCTTAAAATCTAAGGCTTAAACTTAAATCTATTTCTTTAATTTAATTTTTTTCCTTACATATGACTAAAATACTTCGTTTTTTCAAATTAAGTTAATATATTTTTTCCTCGCGGAGTAATGCACCCGAAATGCATCTTTGTAAGAATAATTAACTTAGATAGAATAATTAATGATCTGAAATAATACGTTTTAATTAACTTTCATTCGAGAGCTCGTTTCTTAAAATTTTCTAAGCAATCCAGATATAGTTTGGATTGGATCCATACAATCTATCAAATATTAACTACTTTAAACGTAAGGAATTTTTTAACTTTCTTAGCACTAATAAATTATTTACTTTAATTTTTCCCATTTGTTACTTCCATTCTTAATATATTCACTTTAGAAAATAAACAGGAAGCTAAAAAAAGTAATTGATTTCTGTGCTCCAAAGGCTTTTGAAAGATATATTTTCACTTGATATAAAGTCAGTTGCCTCTGAAAATGTATTACTGAATGTAATTTTGCTGAAGATTAATTTGCTTTTATATTAAATTTTAAGTAAGCAAAAAAGATTATTCTATCAGGTAATTAGTCCTGCAAAATGGTTTAAACTTTTTGCATAAATTCCCCAAATTAATCTTTGAAGTAATTATCCTAAAACATTGGTTAAATGGAACAAAGTATAACAAATAAAAAGTTTTCTATTCTTTTTATTTTCGTCTTTATTTCGTCTTATTGGTCAATTTCTCGTAAGAGGAAATATTTTAAAAGCATGTATTAATAAAACATGAATGAAGTTTATTTACTCATTTACTAAAAAAAAATTCTCACTCAAAAAAGTCGTATTAATTGAAATAAAATTTGCATACTTTAATTAAGTTTCCTACAATTAAACTAATATTTATTTAAAAATCAAAAATTGTTTAAATGCTTAAATATTTATTCTTTCCTTCTATTACCATAATTATTAAAAATAATTGAGCAGCGTGACTTTAAAGATTAAACATCTAGGTGGAGTGGTCAGAAAAAAAAGCAAATCGCAGCTCACCTAATTAAGAAAATGACCTGGAATGCTCAACTGTCCAACAGTCATAGCGTATGGTATAAGGGAATGAACAGCAGAATCCACATTAATTGCACCATTTTAATGATTAGAGAAATTACTAACTGGGAATGTACATCGTTGCAGAGGAAATATACCATGGTAACTGCCAGTAGAGGTAGCTCCAGCAAATTGACGATTTCATAATGTTGCATGATAGGATTTCAAAGCATATATATAGATTTGTCCTTCAGATTACATTAGAGAGCCACACCTTTACGCGTCGACGGTACTCTCTCAAAGATAACTGGAAAAAGAGAAAGTACTATGTTGAAAGAAGACCAGCGGTCTGGATCAAAATGGACTTCAGTATGTGTAAGATGACCCATCCATCAATAAGCATTCAGTGTTATTTAATACACTTTCATCAATGTGTTGCATTCCTGTTTGACGTCCTAGATTTTCCAATTCAAACAAGACTACGAACTATTTAGGGATTCTAAGGTGCCCAACAAGAAAACGGTCATAAAAACAATACCATCAAGGACCCCCCTCCCTCCCTAAGAAATACCCACTGGTACCAGGTTAGATTTACATGCAAACGGTATGACACAAAAAGAATCACGTTCTACTTCACACAGTCGTAATAGTCACCGCTTACGAATCTTTAAGTCCATCAAGGAGTATCCAGTGCCATTTATGAGCGAGATAATACTTAACTGCACTGTATGAACCCACCAGCCAGTG
>BMAV01009126.1:0-40000 GCA_019973955.1 Trichonephila inaurata madagascariensis | reverse complement strand
AAAAAAAGGAATCCTCATTTTTTTTTTTGTTCTTAACACAGAAATAATTGTGGACCAATTCCTTTTGTCATGATTACTAAGGTTAAACTACATTATATTTGAAGAAGGAATTCCTTGAAAGGATTGGTCAGTTTATTCCTGAAATATATGAGCCCATTTTAACATACTTCAGAGATTCTAAAAAGAAAGAATGTAGGAATGTTGATTGTTTTTTACTTGAAACAGTTCAGTAGTTTGGAACATTTTCTTCTGCGGAGTGTTAACGAATGTCTCTATCGATATCTAATCATTTGATGCCTAATAGGTATGTCAATGAAAATAATTCTTCTAACTGAAATTTATTTTTATTCACAAAATAATTAGTGTTTGTTCATTTTTACATGCGCAAAACGTATATTTCTATAGAGAATTTAATTATTCTCTGTACCACGAACAGTTTCACTTTCTGCAATACCTACACATTTTAAACAGCAAAGCCTTTCTTAGGTTGCATTTTTTTATCAAAACAATTCAATACTCTTATTGTTTTAACATATTTGCTACGTATTCTTACAACGACTATATGCATGATATGCTTTAAAAGTGCAAAATTTTATTTTTTGCCTACATCTGCAAAGAATGTTGTTTCTCCTTTCCCTTTCTACCGAATAAAAAAGCATTATTACTCCTAAAAGCGAACGATTTTCGGAGAGTGGAAGCTTTCATTCTTTTCAGTGTTCTTCTATTCCAACCTTCAAGCAGGAACATTCTTAAGAAAAAAGATACCTCGATGGTCGAGAGGAGAATGGAGCAACTGGAATAGATTTCTTACCCACGCTTCATTTTTCTTACATCGTCTCCCTCCCCTCTCACACTCAATCGAATTTTATTTTCTCTACTTTTTACTAAAACTTTAGTCTCTATTTTTTAGCACTAAAGGATTTTCTTATTTTTTGTTCCCCAAGCTGATCAAACATGAAATAAAAAGATAAGTGCAGACATGGTACCTAAGAGGTAAATTTTTCTTTTCCTTAGTTCTATTTTTTCCCCAGAAACGGTAGGTATGCTTTAAAAAAGAATCTAAGGGTGATGAAAAATACTAAAATGAATAACCGTAAGGAATATAGGTGTTTCTTAAATAGATTGAAAGAAATGTGAATAACGTTGTAACATTCTTATTTAATGATTATTCATAAATTGGTCATTTTATCAATGATTTGAGATTTGTTGGAAGCTTTAAAATTTTATTTATTTTAAATAAATAACATATGAAGGTAAGGAATAGTTTGGGTTAAAGTATTTTATTTCTGTGTATTATTTACAAAAAGTTTCAAATCTGAATATGAATTCATTTAAATATTTTTTGAAAAAAAAATTCAACATTTGCTTTTAATCATTGCTAGATGAATATAAAGTATAAATTCTACATTTTCAGGGGTGAGTAATTTATTAGACTATAATTTAGTCACCTAGGGTTAAATATCTTGTCAAACAATTTCTATAACATGAATTAGATTTCTTAAAAGGAGAAATCATTATTCAAATAATAAAAATTTATGTTTAAAATAATAAGAATTTTGTTTTTTATTTTCTTCTGTTTGCTCATTTCAAGATTTGAGAAATTTTGTATTTAATCACTTGAAATTGGATGAATTTGGATATTAAGGGGTCCGGCACTTCCATAGGACCTCATGTTAAATTGCGTACTTTTATGTACTTTTTTCTCAGAAACTACATACTTCTCATCAATAAAATTTTTACAGTAGATTATGTGTACTATTAATAATACCTTAACGAATACTTTAACCAATCTTTTTCCCTAAAATTTAGTTAAAAAATTCATATCTAAAATGGTTTGCTAGATATATCTAATTCCACGCACACACACATCCATTAAAACGTGTAAACATGTTTAAAGTCTGCTCACTGAAAATTTGAGGAATATATGATAAGTAGTTTTTGAGAAAAAGGAACATAAAGTGAAAAATATTACATTTTGAGAAAACAGGCTTTCAAGTGTAAATTTGTAATTTTTTGAGCATTTACTTTTTTTAATACTTTCCAGAAGCATATGCATCATTTTTTTTACTCTCTACTCGCTCAAACGACTATTCTTCTTCTCTTTTTTCATTACTTTTAACAATTTCGCCTTTTGGGGGATCTCAAGATGTTTTCGTTGGGCTGCATGAATTTTCTACATGTATCTAGTTTTTTTGAAGCATGACACACACTTATAACTTGGTTCAATATCACAATGTTTTAAGATCATTAATTTTGCTACATGACTCATATTGAACTTGCAATAGCCATATTTACCCCTAATATTTTAGAGTTTTTAATTCCACAAATGTAGATCTTGGAATTACTTGACCATATGGTTTTATTAACTGACTCATTTGGACTCTGAGTCTTTTAAAGTAAACATTTTCTTGATAACATAGGGCCACCTAGATCTCTAAAAATTGGTTTCATTTAATTCATTATGGTATATCGCATGTGTGTATGTATTTATGATCATAGTGCCTTTCGTTACATTCAGCTTCTGTCTTTTGAAACTTGCACACGTCATTTATAATCGCAGGTTGCAGTCCATGTTGAGGGCTCTCGTTTGAAGACAGAAGATGAAAATAAACAGCCCAAACAGCAGTTTTCATGCTGTGTAGATCATTGATATTATTTCTAACAGCCTGTCTATAATATCATTGAATTTTGGATATTAAACTGTCGATTATGACCACTTAGGTTTTTCCATCACTTTTTTTTCTCTGTTTTGCTTTTGAGATCCATATTACGTGTACCCATGCACACACTTTTGGATAATAAGCCCAATACATTCTAATTTCTCCACTTGAACATCATATGGATTCGTGCTCATCAAAAACCAATGCAAGGGGAAACACATGTGTTCCTAGCAGAGCTCATTTAATATAGCTTAATTAATAGCTTAATTAATCATTTAATATAGCTTAATTTAATATAGCTTAATTTAATATAGCTCATTTAATAGCTTCATTTAAAAAATAAATAAAAATACTTCTAATTATCATATTTCCTCATAATATATATCATTTTAAACAGAAATATTTAAACTTTAAGAAAATATAAAAAAAATTGAAAATCGATAATTTTTTGAAAATTTCTTTAAAATTTTTTTGAATTTTTGGTCTTAATTACTTCAGGACTATTGATTCAAAGATAATGTGCTAAAATTTTCTATTTTACTCTTAATAATTCTACTAATCATAAAATATATTTGTTTTTACATCCGATATTTAATCAATGTTTTAATTTATTTGTGATACATTTTCTAGACAAAATCTCTAACTAGGGCAGGTTTGGGCATATCAAGCAATTTAGGCAACAAAACCTACAAAATTATTGTTATTGGTATATCAGGGTATTGTCTTTCTTGTTTTATTGATCAGCATTAGCTTTTGAAAAAATAATTGCTTCTTAGTATGTGTGTGTGTATTTGTTTTACTTTGATGTTTAAGTATTTCTAATCTAATTTACGATAAATCATACACAATTTCATTAGACATTTTTCTCAAAGTTTTTCTTTGAAGCGATATGGAAAAATAAATCGTGAAAAGGGCATTATATTCTAAAAGTATGGCTAGAATTAAAATGAGAAATACGCAAGAGTGTGTAAAGTAATAATAGATTAGGAAGTAGTAAGGATTGAAAATAAAATCTTCAAATGATCTAACTTTAATTCAAGATTATTCAAGATTTCATTTTGTGAGCAACTTGCACCCGAAGTTTCTCCCTCACTGTCTTGCCTACCTAAGGGTGTAGGAGGAATGAAAGCAGAACCAGAGAATTCCATAATCACAATTATTTATTTAGTCAAACAAACAAACCAACAACAATCTATTCTCTAAGTGAATGTCAAATGAGTAGCACGGAGAAAGCAATGATTATTAAGCAAATATGCGGAATCCACTTATTTAACTCAACATAATCTATCTCGTTAATTACTAACCTCAAATCTACTAATTCAACACAGTGGCAAAACACCACTCAATCTTTACATGCGAAAGTAAACCTTCTTCAATCTTACTTGCGTAGCGAATATAACTGTTTCCTATCTCCTCTAGAATTACAAAACTCTGACTTTGTATAGTCGAACTAAAATCTGAATATTACGGTTTCTTCTTGAGAGAGATGGCTGTGAATTAAACGCAAATGCTAGCCCAAAGATTCCCCAAGAGGATTAAAGAAAGGAAGCGTATAAATTCGTCCCAATTTGAAGAAAAAAATTTGAACAGAGCAATATTTTATAAAATATGTAATGTCTAATATTTTACGATTTATATTTATCCATGAATAAACAAGTGTCTCGTCTCGCGTAATATTTTAAATAATAATTATTACTTATTGTAAAGATCAATACAATCGGCATTTACACACAATATGCATAATTATGGTATGCAAATTGGGTGCAAATACACATAAAATCTCAGCTTAAAAAATGATCTAAAAACACTAAAAATTCATTTTTCGGGTTTTTTCAAAGAGAAGAAATTTGTATATTCACACATATATAATTAAAAATGTTTTTCATAGACTCAATGTGAAAAAATAATGTATTTCATATTACAGCAAACAATAATAATAATTTGAAAATATGATTAATTTAATTAAAATTTCCTAACTTGAAACCCCCCTTTCCTTTCCATCTATTTTTCTCTTATACTTCATTGGGAAATATCAGGATCAAACACATGAGAGAGTCTCGAAACGAAATAGTTCACCAGGGGTAGCTGAGATATGACTAAAGGTGCAACTGGCGTGCAATTATACACTGGTGTGCAAAACTTAAGCAACAATGTAAAAATTTAGCAGATAGCCATGAAATTGCAGAAAAGGAGGTCTGGAGATCAGTACAGTAAACGTAAGTCAGTAGAAACGTCATGCGTATAAATATGAAACAAAACGTCAGGTGGTGACGCCTCGCGTCTTTCTGATTAACATCCCCTATGTTCTTGACGGCCGATTAATGGAAAAACCTTTAAACCCCAAAAAAGAAAAGGGATCGAATAGTAAATGAGATATAAAAAAAAAAAAGGGAAAGGGGCAAAATAGATAAAAAGAATAGCATGATAGCATAGCGTACGGCTCAGAATTGTAGTGGGAATCATTCTGACAATAGCGTGACCCAGTGTGAAATCTTGGGACAAGAATAAGCATAAAGAATTAACTGCATTGCGGATCAAATCTTCAAATATAAAGTTATAGATTATATTCTCTAGGTCAAGGGACCAGACTGAAAAAGGTAATTTTAGATATAAGTAATTAGATAACAGGATTATTTGGAAAATTGAGATAGAGAATCTAATTGCGTGATCTGACTTAAATACGTGATTTAATTTGGGCTCGACTCCCCTCAAATTAATAATTTCAAATTAGAACTTAAGTATTATAATTTACCTTAATAAAAGTTGTATTAAGAATTATGTCTCATCTTTTTAAATCCCACCTCTAGCTTAGGGGGAACCCGGAAAATTCACGGATAGCCAAGGGCCCCCGAACGTAAATTTCTGGGTTAGGTAATGTGGGTGGAAATACAATTCTACCTGAAATGTACTTTTCAGGGTCGGAGAATGTTGCAGAGTTCATTGAGTGCATCGACAATAATATTCAGTTATTTGAAATCCCAAAAACTGTCTGTCTTACTTAAAAGTCACCCTAGGAAGGGCTCAAGATTGGTATTCGATTTTGGGGCGTTGTTGGTCAAAATACAGCCACGGATTTTGCGCAGTCAAAAGTGAATTAGGGCTTTTCCGGATCAAAAAAAAAAAAGAACTCAGCGGGTTTTATGCATCGCAACAGGGAAGAAATCAGAGGCGACTGTTTTTGTATATAGATTAAAAAAAAAATTTAAAAATTTAAGAAGTTAAATTTTTAACCCCCAACCAGGTTCATGGGAAAAAATAAAAAGGATACAACTTTTGAAGCCGGCAAATTGAAAATATTCTTGAAAAATTAAAAAGGGGGTTATAGAACCATAATGTAGAAAGACGAGGTCAAAATGCGTAATGCCAATTTTTGAAGCTAATGGTAGAAACTGGGGGAATTGGGAAACAAGGAGAAAACCAAAAAACAAAAAAGTTTTACGAAAATAGCCGTCAAAATAATAGAGGGTTCGAGAGGAATAGATTTAATAATAATGATAAAAAGATTCAGAAAGGGGTTACCATTTCGAAATGGCAAAATGATAATTTTAATAGGGGACCGTAGAAAAAAGGGTTCGAGTGATAATTTAAACGAGGCGATAGGACCAAAGGGGGACGATTAAAATTGAAAAGGTTTATCAACCTCAAAAGGGGTTCGACAAGAAAACAATTAGACTTTCCCCAATATGTATAGCACCTGTAGAACTTCCACACGCCTATATTATTAAATAACACTTTTTTGAAAGCGCTTGGGACACCGGACAGATAAATTTTTTATATCGGAAGAAGTATATAGAAAATTTTTTTTCAAAAAACAAAAAAAAAAATCGCGACCCCAGGTAAAAACAAAAAGGGGCGAAATGCCAAAACAGGGGATTGTAGAATTAAAAATTTTAAGATCAGACAATTCGAAAAAATTGGTTTTTCAGGGCTAAAAGATTTAGAACCCCTGTTTTCCCGGGGATATTTAATAAAAGGAAAAAAACGTATTAGATTTGATCAAAAATGAAAAAATTAAAAAATAATGTTGAAATAATAAGGTAAATAAAGGAAATTCACGCAAGGGCGAAATGAAGTTCATGGTGGCAACTTTTACCGAAAACCAAGGGAATAATAAATTGGTATAAAATTAATTGTCCCATAATCAAAGATTTGGTACTTACTTCGGGGAACAATTAATAGGGAACAAAAAAATGCCCAGAATTAGGTCATATATATAGATATTTAAAACCCCGGAAGATAACTCGGTTAATGCAACGATATGTGAAAAGGGTCCCACGATTTCCGTTTAATTGAAGGATTGTTATTTTGCGAAACACGAACGTCATTGGGGTGAAATGGTGCCAAAAATCTTTAAAATGAAATAATGAGAAATTTCTAAAAAATAATGGACACGTCGGCAGTTTTAAAAACGTATCATAAAAGGGGAGTTTGTTATTTCCCCACATGAGAAAATTTATTGATCAATATGTCCTACATGCCATATGTGCCAAGTTAATAACTATAAAACGCGTTACCAGCTGGTGGTTAAACCCAATTATATCGAATTATCCGGAATGGATAGTGACGTTAGATTTATTGGGCCCCGTACCCCATATCGAGAATAAGACGAAACCGCTATATTTTAGTAAAAAATCATTTCAAAACGAAAAACCTTTTAAAAAGGCCTCATCCGTATAATAGGGGATATTTTTTGATAACTTTATATCGTTTTGGGGGCCCTAAAATTAATAAGTGATAATGGCCCCCAATTTATATCCGAGTTTTTTGAGCACTTAAGGAAAGATTAGGCATAAGGAGGAAGACTGTTAATCGACCACAAGCAAATCGGACTGAAAGAGTTAATCGAGATATAGTGCAAATGATTGCAAATTACGTTAATGATCAACATGATACTTGGGACAATTTCGTGAGTTTGTTTACGTTTATTCGTACGGCGGTGAATGAAACAAGGGGAAAAAACACCGGTGAGTTTTTTTAGGTCGAAAATTGATTAAAACCCATTTAAAAAACTAGTTTATATGGGAAAGTTAAATTTAAAATTCAAGATATAAGAAAAGCTTTAAAGAAGCTAGACTAATGAAAATTAAACGGGAAAGGTGGGAAAAATATTATAATAGACGTAGAAAGGACAAAAAAATAAAGGTAAATGTTTGGGGTTTTATTAGAAACACACCCTGTAAGTTCAGCTGCTAACAAAGTATGTGCAAATTTAAAAAAAAAATTTGAGGGACCTTATAGAGTCCTAAAGTTAGGAACTTTAACAATATTGTAATAGGGAAAATGGGGAAAAGATTAACAGACGTAGATCAAATAAGAATATATCGTCATAGGAAATGTGACGAGGTCGAATAGGAACAGGTATCCCAAAGTATAAGATCGTCAGGGAAAATAGTATTCGGAAAAGTAACCAAGGATTAAATGAGTCACAATATGGGAAAGAAAAATCTGCGGTGAAACGTAGGTTAGAGGGAAAAGGAATTGGAACCAATCAAATCAAACAAAAAAAACAAAAGGACCCATAAAACAAATCACTGGTCGATCACACCTGCAGTAGGGGGAAAGAAAATAAAAATAAAAGGTTTAAATATAAAAAAGGAAATAAAAAAACAGGTATACGGGGGCAAGGGGCCCAAAAAGGGAAATGGCAAAAAAAGGGTAGAATAAAATAATAAAAGACAAAGCATCAGACTATTTCCCCGAGATAGAAAAAGAGGGAGAGAATCAACTAAATTCCATTTTAAAAGAAGTAAATCTAAGGACGACGGAGAACAAAAAGAACCACAACCAGCCAAAAACACAAATTAAGGCAAGGAAAGGAAGACAAGGAGATTAAAGTTACAAACAAAAAATTTCCCTACAAACAAGGAATGAAAAATGATGACACCTCATCGTTGAATGTGAACGGGAGACCGAATATAAAAATCAGGTTGTATTGTTTCATTTTTATGATCTTCCAACAAGTGGTGGAAGAATTATTAAAAGAAAAGTCCGGGGTGCTTGTTTAAAGCCGCAAACACTACAAGAGGTTATTTTTAATTTTGGAACTTTTTGACTTGTTAAAAATTTTTTTTTTGAAGAAAACATTTGTATTCACACATTTGTTTACTTGATGTTTACTTCGTGAGATCGTTCCTTGGTTATTTGTTATAATGGTTTTTTGAAAAGTTTTTAATTTTATAATATGTTATATATATGTTGTTGTATTGACGTATTATGGGCATCTGGGTTAGGGGAAAAGCGGCGTAGTCAAGGCACTAACAATAAAAAAACGGGGTGCGGCTCATTGGGAGTTTTGTTGAAACCAGATTGGGGTGGAGATAAAATTTATTGTGATATATAAATAATTTTGTAAAATTATTAATATTATGGAAATAGATACTCAAATATTTTTATTTTAGGAGACTGACCCTGAAAAACTTGAACTTCAAAGTGTTTCCAGGTTTTAAAAAAAGGAGAAAATAATAGCCCATATGAAGTGTTGGGTTGGGCTGGGGCCCAAATGGAGTTTTTGGTATAAATATTTTTAAAAAGAATTGTAAAAGAGATAAAAAAAAAAAACAGTAATTATTAATGTTTGGGCCCAGTTATTGAGTAAAAATTTTTTCAGAGTTTAAAATTAAATTGAATATTAAAAATTTTAAGATGAGTAATGAAAATTAAAGCAAAAATAAATTTTGGGAAAATTTTAAAAATTTAAGATTAAAATTGCAATGAAAATTAAAAATCAAGATAGATATTAAAAATTTTAAAAAATTAAAATTTAAGATTAAAAAAATTTTAATGAAAATTAAAGTCAAGATAGATATTGGAAATTATAAAAAAAAAAAGATTTAAGATTAAAATTAAATAAAACCAGAAAGCGAAGAAATTTAGAAATAGAGATTTAGACACGTAATTTTTGGGCATTGAGAACCCTTAAGTAAACAGTTTTTCTTCTTGAGGGGGTTGGACGTTTTCCCCTTTTTTGATTAAAAAACCCTTTTTCTTTTACCCCATTTAAAGGCAAAAAACCTTTTCCAACCCAATACCAAAAAGAGAAACGGATGAATATGTAAATGAGATATACTATAAAAGGATAGCGCGGCAAACATAGATATAGAATAGCATAGATAGATAGCAGCAGGCTCAGAGATTGTAGTGGAATCATTCTGATAAAATGACCGCTTGTGGGAAAAACTTTGGGACAAAAAATAAAAGCAAGAATTAACTGCATTGCGGATCAGAATCTTCAAATATAAAGATAGGGTTATATTCTCTAGGTAGGGACCGACTGGGGTAAAATTTGATATGTAATTTGAAAAAGGGTTATTTAGGATAATTGAGATAGAGAATCTAATTGGTGATCTGACTTTAAATAGTGATTTTAAATTTTGACTCTCACTCTAATTAATAAGTGTCAAATTAGAACCTTTAAAATTATAAGTTACCTAAAAAAGTTGTATTAAAATTATGTCTCATATTTTAAATTTCCCACACCTCTAGCTTAGGGGAAACCCGGGGGAAAATGGTTTACAGGATGGCTATGCTCAGGACGACGCAAAACGCGGGTGTCCGCGCGCTGCTAACAGAAAAGAAAAAAGGACGGAGACCCCCAACTCCTCGGCCGTGAGTCAGTTCGTGAAAAGGCTAGAAGAAATCACCGGACGACTTAAGGGAAGAATGACGGAAAACGGGGGAGGGGGGTACTGTCACCGGTGCCGCAGAGTTCGGGAAAAAAAAGGTGTTTTCCGCTTGGAAAGGTTTCAAACCAATACGTTTTGAAAAGGGTTTGGGGTGGCCGCCCGAGGACGAAACTGCAGGGTGACCATAAACATCCTGCGGCGAAAAAAATCGAAGAAGCCCAAGCGACATTGTTCAGAAAATCTGTACAGCAACAGGTCGAAAGGGCTTTCGTGGCCGACGCCTACGGGGGCTGTTCGCCCGCCGTCCTGAACGCTCCCCGCTTTAAAAATGGCCACCGAAACCACCGTTTGGGGCCAGAGAGCACAAAAAATGGGCAACTGGGTCAATGGGGTTGTCCTCTTTACGGATGAGAGTCGGTTCAGTACCCGAAAACGTTTTCAACGCGTTTTGATTTGGAGAGAGATCGGGACCCCGGTTTTTTTCCCAGTAAATCAAGGAAAGAACGTTACGGTGGTCCTGGGGTTCTTTGTCGTGGTAATGCTGAACGGCGGAACTGAGCTTCAATTTTCGACAGAGGGTCTGTAACCGGGGATCGCTATTGTGGGAACTCTTCCCATTTTCACTCTTCCGGGGGCCATTGGCCAGACTTTTTTATTGACAATGCACGGGCCCCATCACACCTTTCCGGGGGAGCTGCTGAAAATAAATATCACCTAATGGATTTAGCTATTTCCCCAGACAAATCCCACGAACATTTTTGGATGTTTGGGGGGGACGATTCCAAACCCCCCATCATCCGGAGCAACCAACAACTCAAACAGATGTTTATTGAGGAATGGGCACTCCACCCCAAAAATTTTGCACCAGCTGGTTCTGGTATGCAGAGGGAAAGCAACCTTTAGTAGGGGGGATATACCATATAAGGCATCTGCTTGTTGTTCTTCCGTTGATGCAATCGAGTCACGATATATGGGTTTAATGTTGTTTTTTTTTTCCCTACCGTATGCGTTGATTCCTTTTTCAGCGTGATGCCTATCCTTACGACATTCCTTTCCCCTTTTTTTTCCCCTGCCTGATGATTTTTTTGTGAAGTTATGGCAAAAACCCCCCTGTGCTTGTTTTGCACACCAGTGTAATAAGATAACAGGTTTTTGGTTAATTTAAAAAAGAAAAAAAAGACACGGATCTAACCCCTTGGAAAAGGGAAATTTTAAAACCCCGAGTTTTGTTCTTTGATGGTTAGAGGATTAGCGAAGTTTCTAAGGGGGAGAGAGAAAAGGGGGGTTGGATATTTGAAACGGTTTAAATAGAAATTTTGTAGGGTAAAAATTAATCTATTTAAACTGGGAATGAATGCAGGAAGGTGCATATAATATTTGGGAATATCAACAGATTTTTGTTTCAAAGCAGAATAGGTATTTTAAATCTTTGCAACACCCGAATTTAGTTTAGATTAGATGTTTTTAAATTTCTATTAAATAAATGACAGAAGTTAGACAAAAATTTTCAGGGTTAAATTTAATGTTTAAATGAAGGAGAGATTTTAAATATTTAACCCAGTGCTTCTCAAACTTTCACTATTTGCGACCCAATATTCAATCATAATTTTCATCGCGCCCACCTTCCATACAATAATAATGTATTGAATTCAATAACACTATACTTTGACTGTAAAGCTAAAAACAACCCGGGCCCCCCTTTTAAAAAAACGACTAGCTCAAAAAAAACGATAAGCCCGTACGATTTTTTTCTGCACGCTATCCATAAAATTTTTCCCGAAGACCACGGTGGCATTGGCTTGACGGTATAAGAGGACATTGACGGTGTTTGCGAAGGATTTACTTATTTCATGGAATTTGCTTATTTATTCCCTTTCCCCCCCCCAAAAACACATAGGGGCCCATGGAAAAAGGTGGCATTGGGGAAAAATTTGAGTAACAACCGGCGATTTTTGGGTTTAAATTTTAAAAACCCTACAAATTATCAAGATAAGTGTTAATTTTTTGGGATTTAATTTTTTTATGTCAAACCCATCGGTCACTGGTAATTTTAAACTTATTCTTAAACTAGTATTGTTAATTAATTATAAAATACATGCGTGCAAACACTGATACATTTATAAGTGTATTATATCAGTGTAATTATGTATTTTATTTTTTATTATGTCAGAATGTACTTTGTTTGTTCCCTTTCCATAAATTAATAATTTTCTTAAATAATCTTTTGTTTTCGACTTTTCAATAGGCTCGCACCCCCCTCGTAGAGTTATCACGCCCCCTAGGAGGGCACACCCCATAGTATGAGAAACGCTGATTTAACCGACTACTGCAATTTTATGCAATAAATAATATAAGATCGACAGTTACTGTAAAGTTTTCCCGCCTCGTAGCTGCAAGATCGGCTATCCCATGCAGATAATATTACGCCGCTCATATCCAGACGTGCCCCCCTAAAATATTGTAGGATCTTTTCATCTGACATCACTTCGACAAGCGATGGTCATAAGAAAAACAACAATTGGATTTCCACCTGCGAGTTGAACCTCGCGTGAACTTTGAGGTGTAAGAAGGGGTGGCCCCACGCAAGAGAGAGGAGAAAGCTGTCCATTTTGAAATATTCTAAAAGTGTGTGTTTACAATGATACACACCCACATTTTTTTGCAGTACTTTCCATAACTGTTTTATAGATTAGTTATTGTCTTAAGCGGATGAAACTGACTATTTCCTCAAGATACGTTCTGCATTTATTAAGTCCTCGAAACCAGTTATTTGAATTTTTTTTTATGAAAATCAGTTTATTTTTATACATGATTAGAACCGCTTTTGTTAAATGCATCTATGGAAATGTATTGATTTCATCAAATTTTACATTAAAAGATACAATTTTCTTGTATGAAAAATAATTAGCATTAACACTTTCAAGACTGCCCAAAAATACTGAAATATTTAAAGAGGATTTTGTGGCCTTGTTCGAGTAAAAGATAAGAATTTATAAAATATTTAATTTGAAAATATATCATTATATTATTCCTTGTTTAAAAAATACACAATTGCTTCTGAAAGGAAATCATACTTCTATAACATGTGTATAATTTTTTCTCAGAAATGTCTTCTGAATATAATTAAACAAGAGAAAATTTTGTATAATGTATCCATACAAGAAGAGCAATAATTTTCCTTAAAATAATATCTTAAAAAATTTTTACTACGGGTTCTTCATGCAACATTATTCATGCATTCTTTATAGACGCAGCAGCATAGCATAGAATTTATAATTCTTTATCTCCCTTCAGTCTTAGTGTTATAAGTGAAAATAGAGAAAAGAGAGAATTTTTTGTTTCTTTTTAATCTAGTATTATTGCAGGGTTTTTTTTCTTATACATGTACATTCTTTGTGTTAGTATATAGAATGAATTATTTCTTTAAAAAATATTTAATGAGTTCTATATTGAATTGTCTAGCTTCAACTAATGGATAAACAAATAAGGTATATAAAAGTAGACTTTTACATTGCAAGTAACGAGACACGACTGCAAAACAAAGATAACTTTCAAATAGTTAGTCTTAATAGTTAAAATATTTGCAGAGTATATAGACATTTGTTTTATTTTCATTGAATGTAGAATAAGAGCAATTAGATCTAGAAGTCTTTAATGTAACTATCTGATGTTCAGCAACGTTTTCTAATGATAACATATTTTAGTAGATACAAAAAAAAAGGGATAGAGAGAGAGAATTGATTAAAATGTACACAAGCTATATAATTATGAGTGTGAAACGACAATATATATACTGTTTTCTTAAAACATGAATAATTTGGGGGAAGTTTAATTTTCTTTTCTCTCAGCATTTTAATCATATTATTTTGATTGTTTTTTAGATATCTTTTCAATAACTTAATTGTTTACCTAAATTTACAGCTTCATTTTTATAAATTTTGCATTATGGAGCAGAAACATTGTAGCTTATAGTGGTTAGCCACAATAAAAGGTTTTTGAAACTCACAAGTTATCCAAGACTAAGTTTTATTATTACTTTAAACTTATTTTTTACTTTTTAATACCTGAAACAAACGCAATATATGATGAAAAGAGATGATATGAATAATACATGATTGATAACTTTCTGGTTTTGTTGATGGATACTGGCCTATCAGAAAAATAGACGGAATACATATATCCTATTTTTTATAAGAAAGAATTGCAAAATGTCTTACAGAGATAAGAAATTTAGAAACATGATCGAAATATCCAACTTTTATTTCTCTGACATTATTTAACCGATTTGTAATCTTTAATTAGAGATGTTTCAGATACATCTGTTTCTTCAAAAGAAGCTTAAGAATGTTTTTATTTGTTGTTGGCAAATTTGAAACACGAGAGATAAAGAACGTCTCAACGGATCATAACTAATGTTCCCTCCGGATAAAAATTTAATCCGATTACAAAGAAGATACGTTATCCTTGGGAACATAAATTTCACTTAAGGGGAAGACAACTTTTTTAATCTCATCGGAAGGAATGATGGCATTCAAATAAATTGGCACAATCCATCTTTTGTGAATCACACACTAATATGTTCCGAGGGAAAACTTTCTTCAGCTATAGAAATTGGAAGATTTATAACGAACACACACTCTTGTGCTAAAGACTACATAGATTCTGTAGTCAAAGCTTCGATTGTAGCTAAAAGAAAAATTGTGAAAAAGCTGAAAATGATTCTAGAGATAAAATTTTGTCTTGATGCTCCAGATTACCCCTAAGTAACTTATTTTACTTTATCTTAACCCTTTCGCGAAATTGAAACGTTAAATGTTTTGAATTCTTTCGAAACCAGGAAAATTTTACATTTACATTTTAAGCTTTCGTGCAGCATAACAATGAAATTCCATGTTGTAATAGAAGTGGCTATAATGGTAATAAAATTTAATTCCTTATGTAAATATTGCATCATACAGTAGGAAATTCTGTTGTATTTTAAAAAAGATCAGATTTTTTTTTTTTAATAGATCTCTCTCTCTCCAAGGACGAAAAAAACACAAATAATAAACATAAAAGGCTTCTTTTTAGTACCTGCAAGAAATTATGCTTCTTTTGTTATCTTTGCACAGGCCATGGAAAAAGTACATACTAGTATAATATTCCAAGACTGATACATACACTATTAATGTGGACAAATATTATAAAACTTCTTTATTTCTTTTAAGGGTCTCGAGTGTTAAATTTCTCTAGAGGTCTGAAAATATAAACGATTTTCAAACAGGTATAATTCTTTTAAATTTAAATTAAATAATTCGAATCTTTTACACATTATTTATAAAGGAATGAGGCTTCAGAAAAGTATAAAATGTTTAGAATATTATCATAATTTTAAAAATTATAAGCATATGAAAATAAGAAACTTTTCTATAAAAAATATTTATTAAATTTTACGTCGCGCATGCTATTTTCTAAAATAGTAGCTTTAATTACTAGCTATAAGTTGATTTATAAAGTTAAATGTATTCTTATTACAATGTAGCTATTTTTATATAAATAGAATAATAACTTACATATTTTAATAAATAAAAAAATACATTCTTAAAAAATATTTAAGAAATTGGAATATTTTACAAATGTTTTGAAACACAAAAGATATATAATACTAAAATTAGGTAGAGTTTAAAGAGTATGATGCATTTTTTAATTCTATAAAGTTTTATACATCAGAGGCTACTATTTTAGAAAATAGCGTGCGCAACGCAAAAAATAATATTTATTATAGAATTTTCATGTGCTTATGTGTGATTTTTAAAATTATTAATATGTTTTAAACATTTTATACTTTTCTGAAGCCCCATTCTTTTATAAATAATGTGTAAAAGATTCGAATCATATAATTTAAATTTAAAATTGTACCTGTTTGAAAATTGTTTATATTTTCAAACCTTTAGAGAAATTTAACACCCCTGAGACCCCTTAATTGCTATTTAATAGAGAAATATGGTTCTCTCTTAAATAGTTAAGACGTAGTTGGTATATACATTTTTAAAAATGAAAATACATTTATTAAATTTGTCCGAGTGAAAAGTGGGCAAGTTGAATAAAAATAATACTTTTGTTGGAAATCAAACGAAATCGCCATGGGCATTGTAACACATATCCTATCTTTTCAGCAGCAGGTCTATGCCATCGCTGTATGAAGAGGATGATAAATTCTCAAGGAAGTCCTACATATCTTTCTTCATTTCATCGTCCTAACTGAAACATAATGCTCTCTTATGCTGTCTACATGTTAAAAGATGATGAATCTGGACTGTTCGGTGGGTGTTCTAACTATTCCCAAAAGATTATTTAATGCTGAATGTGTTTCGTGGGAAACGGAAGAGAGGATGTTGTAATGAAGATCCGATGTCGATGAAGAATGGGTTTTTATACATTACCTTCTTGAATATTTTTGTATTAATTGTACAAAACCGTATGGCCTCAACAATGCTCGTCAAAGACTGCAACTATTTATCGATAGATATCCGCATTAGCTTACCTTCCGTATTTTTACTACCGCACGTTGTATCTCATCCATGTATGACATGACTTCTCTTTCGATCAATATCCTCTACCAAGGAATTTCATTGCAGATCATCTTATATATTGTATATTTTCTACTACCTTTTATATCCCTGTCCAATGGCCTTGCTGTAGCTGCTGTATACTTTGAAAAAAGGGAGGATGAATGGTAGTTGCGAAAAAAATTCAAGCTATAAAGGGTATTAGATTAAAAACGACTGGTGAGCGAAAGAGGCAAAATGCAATTAGCAAGATAGAACAGGAACAATAACATTGCAAACTAGAAACTAGAACAGAATCCAACGTAGATGTATCACAAAACATATCCTAACGCAAAATAAGACAGGGTTTGCAAAGTTAGGGGTTTTAGCAGCAGGATACCATCAGGAGTGAATCTGGTATCTCAGAAAAAATGGGAAAAGTCCCATGTTGTGGACTCAGGAATAACGACGTCCTTTGCTTTAGAAGTGGGGAAAATGTATCCTGATGGGATACATCCCCTTTCGTGTGCTATCATGGACTAATTTATGAGTCACTCCTAGATTCACCTCCACAGACCGGTGGCGATGGAATGATAGAGTGCGAAATGTTTCCTTGATGTACACTGACTCCTTTGATATCTGTGGATAGGAATCTTAACTGCACAGTTTATATAAGCATCAGTAAAATTCCGGTGGTGTCAGTGACTGTTGAAAATGTATTATTTATTTATTTTTATTTTATTATATATTATAAACTTTAAATTTCAGATGCAAAAGTTAGTAATACAATTGTATTATTCTTTTTCATTTACTCTTTAGTATTTTGCTAATTGCAACACCGGTGTGCTAGTCAATTGTTTATGTGCTGAATAAAGTTCGTTTTGATCGGTGATCCTCGAAATTATTTATCTCTTTTATTTCAAATTGCTAGCCACCGTTGCTCGAGTTTTAATTCAAACTACTTCGATTTAGAAGGGAAAAAGGTGATTTGGTGTCCTTATAGTAATTTTTTTTGAAAGCTAAGAAAATTAGTTTATATTTTCTTTTGGAAACTTTAACAGTGACTCAAAATCATTGAGTTGCTTATATAAGAAGTGATCGGTCTTGGGCGAAGTAATTATCACGGAAGTTATTAAAATTACAGCTGCATTCTCTATGTCACGAAACATATCTCAACGCACAACGACATTCATATTGCCCACACAAAATATGGATATGATCTACATAACACAAAAACAGTCCTTTCTCGTTCCGTCAAGATGCGGCAGACGGTTGAAAGACGGGCTTTGCTGTCATGGAGATGTGACGTCATTTTCTCTTCGTTTTCCTATGAAAGCGAAACAGAAACTAAATCAACTGGGAGAGTGGTTTCCACCCACCCCTCCACCAGCGTTATTGCGCTGCATTTAATGTGGACTGCTTTTTACTTTTATATGTAACTTCAACAAATTGTTCTCTGTTCAATTTATTATGATGAGTGGATAATAGAGCTATCTCTAAGGTTCCACATAAATGTATAACCGTTACCATTACAGTCTTTTAGTGCCATAGAAAAATAGAAAATTGCATCTGCTGTGAGCCAAGAAACGACGAATTTGGTCCCTTGAGAACTGTAAAAAAGTACCATGGTCCATGAATCTAATTTTCTGCTCCACTACACACATAGCAGGTTCATCATATGGAATATCACGGATCTCTCCTGCCAAATGAAAACTCTACAAGTTGATGGAATTATAGTGTGGGGATTGTTTTTCTCGAATACACTGGGTATACCAAAACTATTTCATAATTGTTATGATCATATGTTATCTCAGCATCGTTGTTGTAAATGGCATGCCCTCCTTTTTGGCTATTATGTTCTCTAATGGTGATAACAACATTCAGCAAGACAATGCACCTTTTTCACCGAACTCGATTGGTCTCAAATTGGTTTAAGATCACCAATCAAAGTTTAACTTACTTCCATCTTCAACTCAGTACCCTTTCTTCAATCCCATTTAGAGTTTGGGGTACGATGCAGAGAGGTCCTTTCAACGCTAGGAAATGGCACCATCCATTCTGACCCAACTTAGAGTTGCCATTATGTCAGCATTAGACAATATGTTTGTTATCAGAGCTAAGGATGTAACAAATCATTATTACAAAATGTTTAGTTTCTTCTTTTTTTTGCGCCACTTTGTTTATATTCTCCAATAATA
Organism: Trichonephila inaurata madagascariensis; assembly: GCA_019973955.1. Classification (NCBI taxonomy): domain Eukaryota; kingdom Metazoa; phylum Arthropoda; class Arachnida; order Araneae; family Nephilidae; genus Trichonephila; species Trichonephila inaurata. The sequence continues at coordinate 20,993 of BMAV01009126.1, read as the reverse complement.
AATTAATTCTAAAAAAAATGAAGTTACAAAGGATAAGAATTTTGTTTCACATGCTATGTTTTCTGACAAAATTTACTTAAAGAATGCAATGCAAAAAAAAAGGATAATTTTATATTATTAAAGAGAAAAGTATCAGTTTTTCAAAACAAACTTAAGCATGAAAAAAGAAAATAGGTTAAGAGTACAGTACGATACAGGACTTTTTGCAAGTCAAATAATAGCTAATGGTGCAAATATGCATATAAAAATATATATAATCATGTTTAAACTATTTACTTCTTTCTTTTTCTTTATCGGTAGATTTCATCAAATATAGTCAAGGGTCAAATATAATCAAGTTATGGCTAGTGGAAATAAGCTATTTTAAAGCTTCTGATTTTTCTAGTATGTCTTATAATAAAATACTTTATTTTTAAGAGGCCACTAGATTTTTTTTAGATTTTTTTATTTCAAACTCACATTGAATCTTTTTTTTTGTGTGTGTATGCTCAATAATTTTGTTTCATATATACGGTTTGAATGTCTATAACAAATTACGTACCTTAAGCAGCCTTTAAAATGATTTCGAGAGATTGTCATCGTTCTTAAGGTCGGATTATTTCTCAACTCACCCAGAAAAATTGGACAACCATGAAAATATAACAATAAGTTTGCAAAACCACACAAATATATTTGAGATATTGTTCCAGATGTGGATATTATTTCTTTTAGTTTCCTCTTTATCCTTTTTATTATTTTTATACGCAAGGAGAGTTGAAGTGTTTTATTGCTTATGCAGAAATTTTTAAAAAATGTTTTTATTTTACTCACTCTTTATAGAACGTCGAATTTTCCAAAAATGAATACGGAATTTCAAACACACACACACAGTACCATGTTTCATTTATTGCATAGAATTTCAGTTATCATAACGTCCCGATACGTCGTTTTTTACGATATGTATGTACTCTTATGTTTTTAAGTGATTTATTCGAGGTATTATCACAGGCTTTTGAAAAAATACTATACTTCACACAAGAATTGCAACCCTTTAAGTTCCTAAAATAATTCGTATCTTTAAGGTATCCGACTACGTTCGCGGAACCATGATTTTAAAAAAACGCATAAATGTATAATTTTCATGATATTTAGTGTCACTTAGATTAGAATGCATGCATAAAGTTTTAGTGAATTATGAAAAAATATTTAAATAATATTGGGGTAACTTGAATAACCTTTTTCCAATGTTCTTTTTTAAGAAATGCTTATTGTATTAATATTTTGCCTGTATATAGCTCAGACCTCTGTACAGAGGCTCAGATATGATTTTTGAAGAATTCAAATTATTTTCAGAGTTACAACCATTTGAAATAATTATCGGCGTATTTTCTTAAACTTTCTCCCTTCTGTTTTCGTAAAACATGGATAAATCGACTTCCGAGTTATGCATTTCAAAAACTCTAGTTGAGCCTCTGTACAGAGTTCTGAGCTGAATACAGGTAAAATATTAATACAATAGAAGCATTTTTTACAAAAGGAAAACATTTATAAAAAAGGTTATTCTAAGTTAATTTTTTGCCAAAATATTTTATTTAAATAATTTTTTTTTGTCATAATGTCCTTAACCCGCGGTCACTCCCGCCTGTTTTTCTACCTCGTTACTCGCGGGGTGTAGAGAACACCCCAAACTCTTAACACGTGTATTTAAATATGGAAATTTTTTTAAGACAATTATGATATATATTTATGAAGTATAAGATGTTTTTTGTATTATACAAACAAAATTGTTAAATTTATTGCATTCAAATGAGACTAGCATTAATTTAAACTAAACCTACAAAATTTTTCATTTTGAAGTACAAAAATTTTATATTTTTTCATAAACCACAAATAAAACATATATACCAGTAATAAATGTACTTTACAATTAATGATAAGGATAGTAAAAAGTAGAAAATAATATTTTAATCATTTTTCAAAAATTCAGAGCAGACTGTATTCATATGCTTTAAGCACATATTTTTCTTACATTGAAGACAAAAAACAATTTTACATCTTTTACCCGTGGACAAACAGTGCAAAGCCCCTTTTTGGGGGATTAATGCCCTTTTATTATATTCTGTGTCAGTAAAGCTTCTTTTGAGTGTATTGTTAAGGTTTGGGAGATCCGATCTCATATCCCACTGTGGCTAAACAAGATCCATTCTAATCTCCTTTAATAATTTTGAATGTCTCATTTATTTTCAGGAAGAACCGAATGATAGGCAAAGGAAGCATTAATTCCTGCAGTATTAAGTAGATGATAAAATATTCGCAATGGTCAAAGGTTACATATTCGCGATACATCATATATACTGCACATTCCATCAGTGGTATTATAAATATTTACAATTTCAAGTTTCATCCCTCCAACTTTGGTTACGAAATTACGCAGTCATCGAATTCATTTAGTTCATCTTGACAATCTGTTGATACAGTATCTAATAGACTACGAAGTCGCTATTTCTCCCTTTCCCATGGAGTTTTTGTCAAAATTTCCGGAAAATGTTTTGAAAATTTTTTAAAAAAATTATATTTTACAATTATTTTATAGAATTATATTATTTTTATATCACATTTATTGAAATTTTAAATAAAATATTCATGTATATTAATATATATTTGATAAAAAAATGTAAACGGAAAGATTAAAACATATTCTTCCGTAGATGCTTCGAGTACAAAAACATAACTCAATCACTCGCGGGTGTTCTCAGCACCCCAAATAAACTTTTGAAGGTCATAACATTCCAACCGTCCTAGCGAGATTGATTACATCAGGCCTGAAGGTTCAATGACCTAAAATGGGCAGCTACAGAAAAAATCGTGGATCTGCGCATTCTTTTTAGAATTGTAGGAGGCTTTTCTTGTTGCTGGGGTGTACAGAACACCCCGCGCGAGTGATCGCGGGTTAAAACAATTTTATACATGTATTCTAATCTAAGTGACACTAAATATCATAACAATTATCCATTTCCACCCTTTTGCAAAATCACGTTTCCGAAATTTAGTCGGGTACCTTAAAATAAACAGTATTTCGATATATGTAGATGTCTAATTTTCTTCATGTTCATCTCTTTTCTTTTCATTTTTATATCCGGCGTATAACACGTACCCGTAAATTAAGATTCTTATTTTTAATGTTAAAAGGGCGTGTTATACGTCGGATTTTACGCATATAAATATATTTTTTTTATTTTCAAAATTGGAAAATATGAAATCAATACTGTAAAATAAGGAATTAAACCCTGAACTGATTTGCTTGTACACCGTACGAGCTACCAAAAGCTGGCCACTATTGATTTACTCGTAGGCCGTACGGGTACTAATATTTTCTTCTTTCTCTCTTTGTTTTGCACATATTTTTAATTCTTATGAGGTAGTTATTAGGGCTAGTGTTTTTAAGAGAAGCAGTTTGCTCATGGTATTGAAATACTTCTCCGGTATATAAAAGAAGTTAACATGTAACTGTATGTTTCGTTAACTATTTTTGAAGCTTTGACAGAATATTTCTTGTCAGAAAGTGTATAAGAATTTTATTTCTGTTCTCAAATTAGAAAGGAATATTTTGCGATTTGGAAGGTAATTCTTGGGATTATTTTAATATCTTAATGCTCAAATTGACAGTGTAATAATCTGTTTCAATTCATTTTAAGGGCTCACAGGACCCTTAACAGATATACGTGCACTCCAAAAAAGCATCCTTCTTCAAACCTATTCATCTTAGCAATAAAACGAAACAATAATTTGAAATTTTTACCACATGATAATCATATATATTTACAATATTTCTCAAATTTTCAGAGAATTTGAGAAAAAATTTAAAAAGTTATAAAAAAATAAAAAGTGGAGAGTTTTTTAAAAATATAAAAATCAGTGTTTTACACCGCGCAGGATTCAGAAGTGCAAAATTTATCAAAATTTACAAAATTAATGTTACTTGATATAAAAATGTTCATTTTTGAAGTTATACCAACTTTTAAGAAATTTAGAGGAAAAAAAATTTTTTAAATAAAATTATAACGAAAATTTTAAAGTTTTTAGAAAAAAATAAATTAAAATTCAAATAAAAAAATTTTTTTTTTGAAAAAAATGATGTATAAGTTATGAAGAGCCTTATTTTGAACACTTGTATAAAATTTTAAATTGATATCAGGAACAGTTTCTAATAAATCCTGAGCGGAAGCTAAAATTTTTTTGTTTTGCGAAAAATGAAGTTAAAGATAAGATAGAGATAGGGTTTTCGTTTAAGTTTCACTACTTATTTCTCAATAACCTCGGAAGTTTTCGCAGTATCAACACAATATTGGTACCAAAATGCTCAAAACAGTTGAGGCTTTAACATATACTTTTTTCAAAAAATTGAAAAATTTGCAATTTAAGAGTCCTGTGAGCTCTCAAAAAATTTCATGAAAACACTGAGTCCTAAAAGTTTAGTTTTAACTACGATTGTTGTTGTTTTTTTTAGTTTTGGAACAAACCCACTTAAGTAGGAAAGAAAACGATACACCGCTGGCCAATGAGCTAGAGATCAACATTTTATTGGACCCCCTTTTTCACGGATAACTGTTAGCACTACTTATCCTAAATATTCTTATCTTTGGCCATAATATATTTTCCTTCTCCGATATACATATTTGTCTTAATTTACTTTAGCATTTTTTAATTAATTTTAACACTAAAAGGATATTTCGTTTTGCCGCCGATAAGCGGTGTTTAAAAATCGTTTTCAGTTATGCAAAGTATTTTTATTCAAATATTGGGAGGAATGACGTCATACTTTGATGATGTCATTCTTACGTTGGCTGAACAGGTGTTTTTAGGAAAGTTCGAATAACTCACTTTCTCTTTTTTTTTTCCGACGGGAACAGCATTGGAGCTGCTTCGTAAAACTTGAATTGTATCAAAAATGGAATGGGTAAATAATTATTTTATTTTGTTTTTCTTTTAAGAATTAAAGAGCTACCATAATTTTTTTTTATAAATGACTTTTTCTTTTTAATATTACTATTGATTTAGTTATTTTTATCGTTTAGCTGAAATAAAAAGAGTTTATTTCTTAATTACGTTTGTTGTTTTTTTACCACCTATTGTGCACTGTGAATGATACGTGTTTTTCTTTTTTAGCCATCTGTTACTTCAGCAAACGCTGCCCTGCCATAAATACTCTGCTAAATGCTTTTACCTACTATTGAGTTTTAATAACTCGTTGGCGTTTTATGGGCATTTAATTTAGTATACGCCAACAATAACTCTTCTGATTCCCTCGGGCATCGAGTCTACCTTCTTTTGGAGTACGTTTACGTCTAGAGAAAACCATGCATTGGCTATGCAGATTTTTAGGTTATTCAAATTAGATGAAAAAGGAGAGTGCTATCGGATTCAGTATATCCAAGTATCTCATGGCTGTTTGCTTACCCTCCCAGGGCACCAATTCTATGCCAGTAAAACATGCCCCATATCATGATACTCCCGCCAGATCCTTCCATGATTCGAGTAAGTCAAGATGGATTCATGGTTTCCTGTGGCACTCGCCAAATTCGACGTCTTCCATCAGTGCAAAATAAAGTGTAGCTTGATTCTCATTCGACCACATTATCCGTTCCCAATCTTCAAACAAGTGTTTTCTTCCTCGGCAACCCTGTAAACGAATTTTTGCATTTCGAACATAAAAATGAATATCACTGTTTATACAGAAATATAATATTACAAGGTGTGGCTATATTAAATAATGAGACTGACGCTGCTACAAAATAAGTAAGGATACGCCAAATACCAACAGCCGATAGATATTTATCGTGGACCGTTCTCTTTCGAATGCAGTGCCTCCCGTTTCTATAAACAAATCATCTAGCCATAGTCTTCATTCGCAGAGTATTTTTTTTTCGCTAGAAAAGTGGTAAGTGTAACAATACAGCAACAAATTGTAGTGAAATTTCATAGGAAAATTGGAAAATCCATTACTGAATTTTACAATTTATTGAAAGAAATTAATGGCAGTGAAGATTTATCGATTGCATGTTTCAGAGTTGCTTAAGCATTTTCAAAATTTGAAAGATGGCGTTGAAAATGATTCACGCGCAGATCGGTAATCTGGTTAGATCTGACCATCAATTTCTGAGACTGTAGGAATTGACAAATAATCCGTACGGAAAATTTTACGTAAAGATTTTGGTATGCAAAAACAGTGTGCCAAAATGTTGCGCAAAATTTCTCACCTTCGTTCAGCAGGATCTCTCAAAAATATCTGCACTGACGCTTTGAATGCCATTGAATGTGACCTAAGTTTATTGGAAAGGATAATAAAGGTGTGACAAATCGTGGGTTTTTACTTAGGATTCTGAAACAAAACGCCAATCCATGCACTGGAGTAGTTCATCTTCAGAACGCCAAAAAGGCTAGAATGAGCAAATCAAAATTCAAAGCAATAATGATTGTTTCTTTCCCTATTCATGGGATTGTGTACCTTCATTGGATTTCTGAAGGTCAAACTATTAATCAGCATCACATACCTTCACATTCTTTCACATTCTACCGTGAAAAAAAGAGAAGAAACGACCTAAATTCTGGAAGGACGCGTCAATGGTTTTTCACCAAGACAATGCGTCAGCTCATTCCACACTGACTGTCAAGAGGTTTCTAGCCATGAAAAAGCATCCCAATATTAGACCATCCGTTTTATTCACCGAATCTTGCGCTATGCAACTTCTGTTTATTTCCTATGGTGAAATCTGCATTAAAAGAAACAAGATTTGAATCCATTGAAGCTGTGAATGAAAAAGTGGCACGCGTCTTAAAGGAGCTGACACAAGAAGACAACCAGTACTGTTTCGAACAAGGGACGAATTGCATGGAGCGTTGTAGGGATAGAGAAGGGGCGTATATTGAAAGTGATAATAAGTAAACGTATATGAAATCAAAATAAAATATTTTATAGCATCAGTCTAGTTATTTAATAGTCACACCTTATATGTAGGACATTTTGAAGGAAAAAGTATTTATCACACACACACACAAAAAACGCGCGGCATATTGGTAAAAAGACTGTTAAGTAAAACTAAAAATGCATGAGCTTAACTATATATATATGATATGAGTTAATGAGTATAATATATTGTTATATATATATATATATATATATAATAAGTTTTTCAATAATTGTTAATTCAGTTTTTTATCAAACAAAAAAAGGCTGATAAATTATTTAAAAAGTCTGAAAAGATTTATTATATTCTATAAATATTATGTAATTAAGCCATGGAAAAATTGCTTTCGCAGAATCCTTTTTTAAAGTCTAGTGTAAACAGGATACATTTCAAGGACAAAGCCGTTCAAAACAGTTCCATTTATTAGATGCAATAATTTATTATTAGCATCTAAATTTTGCATGCTTAATTTATCTTCTATTGGAAAGATGAATCTAACACAAAAAATCGCATTATCAGTTAACATTTTTCCCCCGCAATCTCAGTAAAAGTAACTATTTCCTTGCGATATTCGATTAAATAAATCTCTTATTCTAGATCAAAAAGGAGAATTGGGTTATGTTTCAAGCTATTCCGATTCTCCTGAAGCCAAATTAAATCCAGAAACTTGAGACTTTTTCTTAAAAGCTATATATTTTTTTATTAAAACCAACTAAAGTATTCTATTTAACATTATTTGCTGTTTTCTCTTTGTGTTCTGTTACTCTTATTATAAAAGTCCTCAGAAAAAGAATCTGGAATCACTCTCCAAGCATAAATTGGTTTTTGCTCTAAATCTTTTTCTTTTGCTGAAGACTGTTCTTGATAATTTAATCCTATTTTTTTACTGCTTGATATTCTGTAAGCGTTCAGTTTTAAACGATTTAATTATGTGCTATTCATCGTAGAAAGTGAAAGTATCATTTATGGATTAATTAGTTGCATTATTTTGGAGAAAATATTAATTCATGTTGAAAATAAAATATATAATTCCCTGAAAGAAATATAATTTTTGGTAGCGTATAAAAGTCAACTAATACTTTTCCAGAATGAAATAATTGTTAAAATCCCTTTTGACGGATTAATTTTACATGTTTAATTGTTTGGTAGATATAAATGTAGAATTTTATATTTTCATTTATAAATAAATTATTTGGTACTACTGTTTATCCTACAAATATTTCAATAATTTATTTGTAAAATAATTTTACGAAGAACAATAATTCCACAGCTTGAACTTTGTTTTTCAATCGGTAGCTATGGTTGAAGTTAATGGTGAATAAATAACAGAGAAAATATCTCTTTGATAGGAAATTGATTCTTGAGAAATATGAATGATCGAAAAATATTCGTTCTCGACTAAAGGTGAAAGATTCGAAAGAAATATACAGAAATAGAGAAAGAAAAGCCGCTGTAGTGGGAAAAAATCAGAAAAGAAAAAAAATATGAATCCATTTAAACATGAATATCATAACCGGTGAAAAGTATCTCTATATACGAGGCAATTTGTGAAACGATCTTAACAATTAATTTAGAGCACAAAAAATTCAATAACAATTTAAAAATCGTTGGAAATGAGTACAGATAAAAATTAATATGTAAATAACAAAATCAGATGAAAGATATAATATTTAGGTAGGTTAAAATGGAATTCTTTGTTGAACAAAGGTCCTTGATTGAAATTGTATAACTGTTTTTTTAAATCTTTGTAAGCCTAAGCTTAGTAGAAAAATTAATTTCTACTAAACTTACTTTCTTAAAAAAAATAACAAAATTTGTCTTGGATTTAAAAAAATAATTTATGATTTATCATCAAGAAAGTAAGCAATTTTTCGTTATATGTGTCTATTTATTTTGATTTGTCTAAATGTATTTGTGATATTATCCATATCTTGTCTAAGTACAAATACATATTTAAAAGTCTCGGCTATCATACTACAGTTTTTCTTAAAATATTTATGAAGTTTATTTTATGCTTTTACGGATTTAATTTCCACCATTTTGTTTGATAAATTATGTGTAGAAGATCCTTTTATTTATTTAAAATTTGCCTGTAAAATAAAAATTTTCGAAAAATTTACATTAAGTAAATAATAACATACATAAATCAATTTGATTTCGAAAGATTCAAGTACTGCAGTTGTTTTCCTCGATCAACGCACATTTAAAAATATAACAATTTTTCGAAGTGGTAACTAACTAAGTATAAATTAGTACAAAATAATTGAGTATTAAATTAGTTAGTTTTAATAGAAAATCTTAGTTTTAATATATGTATAATTGTGTTTGAAGAAAAATCTGTTTCATTCATTAGGCTTTAAAACTAACATATTTGCTCTCTAATTCATTATGATTACGGTAAAAATTTAATTTTTCTTAAATATTATTTCAGCTTATAATTTCATTATTTATCCAGTATAATTTCATTATTTGTTATTTATCCTGGAGCTATTACGCGGAATTAAGTATACAAATTAAAAGGAATAATTTCCTGCATCAAAAGTTTGGTAGCGGGGCCCTCTACTAGATAGTCCCACTAATGAAATGGGTCTCACATTTGGGGACTTGCCATGTCTGCAAAAACTAACTGCAACAATGCAGCTTATTTGGAAAAAAAGAGATGAAATATTAGAATAGTAGAGACCCGTTGTCGTTCACGACCTTGAATGGGATTAATTCAGTGTTTCTCAAACTGTGGGGCGCGCCCCCCTGGGGGGGCGCGAACATATCGAAAATAAAAGCTTAAAAAAATTAATTTACTGGAATGAAAAAAGACAAAATACTTTCTCATATAATAAAAAAATACAGATTTACATTGATATGATTTATATATATCATCGGGTGAAAAAAGATCATCAAAAATAAAAGATTCTACTTTGAACGCTCGTTAGCTATCTTTGATCCTATAACTAAATTAAAAAAAATTGTTTGTTTTTGTTGTAATCCTACGATGAGAGATTTTTTATTACGTTTCTTTAACCTAAAATATTACTTTTGCTGGCTTTCGAACTTACTTGTATGGTTATCTGTTATGTAAATTATATAATTCTGTTGCGCTTTTTTTTCACAGTGTGAAAGAGTTTTATGATACATGGATAAGCATATTGAGCACTTTGAAGGATTAATTGGCCAAGATTTATTTTTTTTGAGTATACTGATACATATAATGCAAAACTCGTTAATTCTGGGAAAACTGCTTATTTGTTACCAATGACCTTGACAGAGAATCCTCTAAAATGACAGTCTTAATGGGAGCTAAAATGAATTGATAACATATCTCCTTTTTGGGAGTGGCAAACGTTTTTTTAGAATCTTAAGGTACCTGTTTAGACCGAGTTCCCGGCACGACCACTATTTTTCAAAAATATTTTCTTGAACATGCTGCATTTTCCCTCTATGAATAACTTAGTGGTTTTAATTGTGATGTTGTACGACTGATTATGGTTTATAAATGTAAATGAGCAGAATATAAAAAAGAATTGGTCATCTGTGATCTCTAAAAGGTAATTTGAAGCTGATCAAACAAGGGAAACACTTGCTGAAATAATGCATATTAATCATGTTAGCGAAAGTAAATTTCAGAAAAGCAATAAGCATGAAACGAAAGGAAAATTTTCAATAGCTACATTAAGAACTTTATCAAGAAAATATGAAGCCATAAGTGTACCGCAAAATGCACTTCGCCCTCTCAAAAAGACACAAGCAAGAAAAAATTCAACAGGATATTTGTCGATCATCAAAGGACATTAAAATTACAATAACGTGAACAAAATGTGACACAGTTTTGCTTGCTAATAACTTTCCTGTAATGTTAGCAAAAAGTGTCTGATTTGTGTCCTTTGTTAAGGTCACGCACATTTGGAACAATTTAGTTCAGTTTTATTGGATATTTTCTCAAATTATGAAAGACAAAAAGAAAAATCCTAGAAATAGGTAAGCATATTTTCTCTTAGTTAAATTATTCACTGAAATTGTGATTTTTATCTTGTATATGGAAAATAATTATAAAAAAAAAGAATTGGGGTGCATCACTCCCCGCGACCATTAACCTTAGTATCGAGTGCACACCTGATCCCGGGCTAAAACATTTTGAAGTTTTCGCTTTTAAATATTAAAAAAAGTAACACAATTGTTATTCATTAGAATTTTATATTCTTTTTTTTATTACTTAACATTTATTCTAAATGCTAATTCTGCGAGGCTTAAAATTACAGTTCATTCAAAACCGTTTAGAATACGAGTATTCATTTCAATAAATCATTTGACATTTTTGTATACATTGCCATGCACTTGGTTTTACTCTCCTTACAATTAAGCTATTATATCAAGAATAATGTATTATCATTTTTAAAAAAAATAAACTCATGTTAAGAGTGGGTACTTCAGCCAGTATAAGAACAAGTTTAATAATTATCAGTGACTTCCATGGGCTTGTCTTTCAGAGCAAAGGAAGGCTAAAAGTTAGAAATTGACACTCAGAGTTATTTTTTGATATTTAGCTCAGATCTATATTTTGTCTTCAAAGTAGCCATCGCAAAAAATCCGGATTCACAAAGGTATGATGTTAAAAATGGTAATAGTATACGAAATGCTTTTGTTTTCAGTGCAGAAAATTCAGCATCCACCTCTATCCAAAATTCAAAGAGTGATTTATTACAAAATTGCCCTTTAATTTCATCACTGGATGTGAAATCTATGAAGATCTCTTTTTCGACAGTTGAGAGCCTTTCTGAAGTATTGTGAAATGGATTCCTAACCCATTCGTAACTTGCTATCAATTTGCCCTCGTCTGTGTACTTGTTGATGTTTTATTATCGTCGAATGCTCGCTGCGATTTAAAAATATATCCATGATTTTGTTTTAATCAAATGCCGTAAATACTTAATACCGTGAATTACAATTAACGGGTGAATTATGAAATGTACATTCAAGAGAGATTCAGTAGCTAATCGATTCGACCAAGACTGACTAGAATTGTACAAGGTACAGCATTTTTACATGTTTTGTGCAGACGTCCGTTAGGTTGCCTAGACTCACGTGAACGTTCGCGAGAATGCTAAATGTAATGGATATGATAAAGAGCAACATAGATTAGGCTATTTTTTAATGACATTTGTACATTTAGAAATGGATCTTGAAGGAAATAAATCTTTAATTAAATATTATTTCTCAATCTGTTTCAATTTTAAAATTAGAGAAAGAAAAATAACATAATTAACCTATTACTTAAAAGTATATATATATATATATAATTTACTTAAAATATATATTACTTAAGAGTAACATATATAAAAAATTTAATACTTATCTTATTAATACTGAATTAAGAACAAGTTTAATAAGTATTAGCGACTTCCATGGGCTTGTCTTGCAGAGCAATGTTTTTTAGAAATTGACCCTCTGAGTTCTTTTTCTATATTTAGCAGATATCTATATTTTGTCTTCTAAGCAGCCACCGCATTTTGCAATATGTTCCAATTTAAAAATTAGAGAAAGGAAAAATAACATCATAATTATCCTATTACTTAATTTTTTTTTTTGCTTAAAAGTAACATACAAAATTTAATACTTATGTTATTAATTTGTACGGTTTATAATTAAGATCGTGTATTGAAGCTTTAGCGTCAAAGTGCATTATTATTGCATTCAGTAATTTATTAATGTATAAGGGGGCGCGATGAAAATTGTGATTAAAAAGGGGGGCGCCAGTATTGAAAGTTTGAGAAGCACTGATTAATTATATTAGGCAGAGAGTGATGAGCAAACTACAGCCTAAGAGGAAAATGAAGCACATCAAGATGTTCTGTTCATTTCGCAACAGATTTTGAAACAATTATACAAAAGTTTAGGGCAGTTGGAAAGCTAAAATCTTATTGTTTTGACAATTTGAGATTTTTAAATTTTCAAATTGTATAGATTTTAACCTTTCTAAAAATACCTTACTTTAACCTCTAGGGCAATTAGAAGCCCTTAAAACCTGTTTTTAAATAGTCGTTGAAACTGGGCCACGCCCATTTGAATGGCTAAAAATGTAAACAAAGTACTTTGTTTTTGCTTAAAAGTTGAACATCTGATATAAACCAAAACCTATATCTTTTATTGTAAACCGAGCCTTTTATTTATTTATTTCCCAGCCGATTAGAAGCCTCAATGTATACATTAAAATCAATTTATCTCAAAATTTAAATTTTGATGTTCGATGTATCTTTTCTGAGAAACTACTATTCACAGGTATGTCAATTTTTATGATATATTTATAATGATGGCTAATATATACTGAAATGAGCTTTTCGTAAAAAACTCAAACATTTATTTTTTACAGATTTTTTATGTGAAAAATAGGTCAAATTTCGCAATGTATTTCATAAATTATTAAAAAATTCAAAATTAGCTAAAAGCTCATTTCAGTATAATGAAAAGGTATACTTTAAATGTATAAAAAATTTCAAGAGTACATAAAGTTTTTTGAGAAAAGGTTCATAAAAACGGCCAATTTAACATTGTCAGTATAGAGAAAGAGGTTTCCAAGGGTTAAAAAGATTTTATTTAAAAGAGAATTTATTTTTTCTTTGTACTTGCTGAAATATTCTTAGATAATATGCTTAAATGATGCAAATGCAAAGTTCATTTTTTAGAGTTTTGTAGAAATAGATTAAAAAAACTTTCACAATTACAAGGAAGGGAACAGACCTTAATAAATAAGCATAAAATTTATAAAATATATTCGTTTTCTTTTATATTATTTAGTTAAAAAGCACATATTTCTTTTATACATTATTTTAGTTAGATTCTAAATTATGAAGTCTTCAGCTAATAGCCTTTGAGTTGCTTCGGTGAGTTAATATGAACGTCACACTGTTCAGCAACACAAGGGCTTTTGGCGACGGACCTCGTAACTTTGAACCATGGACAAGTAAAAGGACAAACCCAACATACTCCTCCTCCCTAACTACCCCACCACACCAATGGGGGGTGACGTTTGACCCTTGACAGTTTTTAACGGCACCGCTGCCGTAAGGAGGGTCTTTATGGGTACGGGGATCAAAATTCATGACATGCTTGCCATGATCCGATCCCTTGAACACTGGGCTACCGCAGCCCCTTGAGTTGCTTCAGAGTACGATCCATCTTTAATTAAACAGTACATCTACTAATTAAACAGTACATGAGTTATATCTACTAAGAGTATATCTACTATTTAAACAGTTCATCAGTTCCATTTGTTAACAGTACATCTACTATTCAAGCACTGAATCAGTTTCCCTTCCCTTTTATAAAATAAATGATTAAAAAGTATTATCGAGCTGATAGTATGGAAAAAAATAAATATTCGAAGACTTCAATATTAAAATATGATATTGTTCAAGTTTTCTGAGAGTCATGTATATAAAAATAAGAAAATTGACATTAATTTATAAAATTTAAATTCATTACATTGAATAAATATTAATTGTTATAAACACACAATGAGAATAAATATATATCCAATTTATATATTAAATATTATGACATGAAGGGGAGGGGGAAGGGAAGAATTGAAAAAAATAATCAGTGTCTTAGCAAGAGTTAGTCAGAATATAGGAAATTAAAACTAATTCCTGCAGTTATTTGATTATGCTCATAACCAGCATAAATATTGAATAATAAGAGGACACAACAGGGAACTTTGTAATTTTATTTAAAAATTACGCAAAAAAATAAATAAATAAATAAAAACAAAAACTACGTTATTTTGAAATACTGCTGTTTTATAAGGTTTACAAATAAAACAATCCTCTGTTTATAGCAAAAGTAATCAAAGGCTAAATTATATAGCTTTCTACAAAATTAAACGAAGCTATCATTTTTCAGATGCAAAAGATATTTTATCAAAAAAAATGCCTCTTCATGATTTGCAGTGAATAATTTGCTTCTATATTCATTTTAGAAACTTAAGGGGAAAAAAGGTAACACAGATGCTAAATGCATTAAAATATGTCAAATTATTTTGGGAACTATTAATTAATACAAAAAACGCTCAAACGCTCTGTTTTTTTAAGATAATGAATTTCATCCAAATGTAAATACAGATTCCCATTTAAGCAGAACAATTAAAAAGAATCTAATTTCAAAGTTTAAAAAACGTAACAAAACCGGTTTTAATTAAAAAAGTGTTGACCTGAGACTCAATTATTTTAATTAAATCATAATTGCACGATTTTCAATTAAATAAATTTATTGATATTCTTCATTTTTTCTTAGTATGGAAAAGGAATAATACGATTGGAGTTAAATGAAATGGAATAATTGAATTATATTTTAAGAAATGCATTAAATCAACCATATTTTTTTTTTAAATATTGGCACCCGATAATATGAAAAAAACTTTATGGAGGAATAAAAAGAGAAATCTTATTGGGTACATTTTACCTTAATAAGTTTAAAACGTTATTCAAAGAGTATTTAATTAGATTACAATAGCAGCATTTAAATTGGTAAACATTGATTTTCAACTATGTTTTGATTTTTGTAAAATATATGTTAGATGACGTGTTTATATACATTTAATTAATATTCCAGAATAATTTTTCTTTTGGGCTTTTTATAATAAACGTTACAATTTTTTTAAATGAGAACAAGCGACGAGAGATTTTATTCCACTTCCTCTTTTGAATTCAGCTGTTTTAATTACGAAATTTTGTTACATGTTTTGATAAAAAGAAGAAGAAATGGCAGTTATAGAGACTGCCAATAGAAGTGAAAAATTGGAACTTTTAGTGTTAAAATTTGAAATTTCATAATGCTTGAATTAAAATTATCACAGCCTCAATCTGGTTTTCACATCTATTGTGACACTCCGAGCAACAATTATATGCATGTTTATATGGTTTTTTGTTATTCAAATATATTCCGGGCTATACAAGATCATGACAAAATATGAATACAATTCAATTGAAATAACAATTAATATACAGTCATTATTTATGTATAGTATTTGTATTTGTTGTCAATGTACTTGATTTTTAACATTATTTTAATTGTTTGCATCATTGTCATCATAAATTTTAAAACAATACTTAGATTTTTTGTATTTTTAATTATTTTTTTTTTCAAAAAGATAAAATAGGCTTATGGTAACTAAAAATAAAAAAAAATTTTTCAAATTTTTGAGTATCGCGTAAAACCACACGATTGTTTTTTTTTTGTAGTACTGATTTTCGATCAATGGACATTTTTAAAATTTAAAGTGTTTTATTTAGAAATTCAATAATTTCGCATTAATAAATATTTTTAAACCTCAATACATTAATTTAATTTTATTAGATTTTAAACATTTTTAATTTCAAAATAGATAAAAATATGATTGAACAAAACTAAAATCTGTTTTACTACGGTAGTAAGAAAACGTCTAACCACTGGAAATACAATCGGATTCCGTGATGCATTGCAGAGGTTAAATATTAAAAAAAAATAATACAAATTTTTTCAAACACCAAAATAAATACATATTTAAAAAAATTTTTTTTGTTACTTTTTTTTTATTTTAAAAAAATATTAATTTATTTGGTATATTGTACTGCACAATGATTCTTCAATTAAACGATTCAAAAAATCAAACAAAAAACTATTTCAACAAAGCACATATATACACATTAATTTTTTTCACTAAATTACAATTTCATTATAAGATACACAACCATACGTCGACTATATGCTA
Organism: Trichonephila inaurata madagascariensis; assembly: GCA_019973955.1. Lineage (NCBI taxonomy): Eukaryota > Metazoa > Arthropoda > Arachnida > Araneae > Nephilidae > Trichonephila > Trichonephila inaurata. The sequence goes on along the minus strand of BMAV01009126.1, from coordinate 4,313 downwards.
CAGATATACTGCAATAAACATGTCGGTGACCGAACGCACGAGATTTCACCCCATAAAAAAATGCAAAGGGGAGAGCAGCTGCGCGTCCCAGTCGAGATGTGTTGGTGCGCGAACCAAGATTTTTCCCCAAAAAGTTTTAACGCGGCTAAAAAAGTTTTCACTTCAAAAATAAATGCTAAAAAAAATTTTAAATCAATTTTTTGTTTATTTTCTTCTTTATATTGATTTGAATTAATGGTGTTAAGAAACTACACAAAGGAATTGCCGATGGGTATCGTAACTCAGAGCCATGAGGAAGTAACAAGATACCTGAGGAGCTTAGATTTTATTTTTATTATTTTATTTTATTTTATTTTATTTTATTTATAACAGGGATGTGTGATGAACCTTTACAGATCAGATTGCCATTTTTTCTTAAGAAGTGTTTAATGAAGCATAGACGTGACGTCAAATAATTTTGGCTTGTGATTATTGAAAAAATTATAAAACTTAACACTAACAACTCAAAACTCTTTATTTACTACGAAAAATACTTTTTGTACAGTATAGTTGTAAATGTTTTTGTGAAACGTGTTTAAATCAAAGTAACATTTTGTGTAACTTCTATTATTGCAGAGTGGATGAAAATAATTTATTTTGGATTGTAAATAAAAATGTAGGTGTGTATTTTTAGTACAGCATGCATGCTGAATTGAGTTATCTGCCAAATGGTTTCTAAGCAATTAATTATTTTTGGATTTTTTTTAAAAGAGGTTTTGGGATTTGTTTCAAAATGCCTTTTTACAGACGTTCCTGCATACCCCCTGTTCGAACATAAAAAAACCACCCCCTCCTTAAAAGCCATATTTCTAGATTCATCGTTTGAAATTCTCTGTTACACTTACTATCTTACTTTTTGTTTTTTTGTTGAACATTTTTAAAATAACAGTTAAAACTAAATATAACATAAATTTTTTTTAAAATACAGTTGCGTCAAGAAATTGACTATCTATGCGTAAAAAATTTTTTTGAAACTTTCACAACGTAACTATGGAAGACAATAACAAACGGGGGTTCCCCCCGTACCAACCCGATACTCGCATTTGTTCCAATATTTCATAGTGAATTTTATTATTTTGAAACAAAATGCAAATTTTTTGATCGTGGGTACCCAAAAATTTGTCGCCCCCTTGATGGCGGGGGTGCCACTGGTTTGCCACCTCTCTAAAAAAAACCGAGGGTTACTTTGGACTCATCTCAAAATTTTAAAACTGGGCAAAGGACTTTTTAGACAAAAAACCCGGGAAATGTTTTTTCCCAAATATCAGGACATATGTGGGTTGGCCTGCTCATACACAATATATAATTTCTGAATAAATATCTCTAAAAAATTTCTGAATAAATATCGCACAAGGAATGGCATTTTCAAGGAATAGCCCAGGGACATAAACTGTTCGGGAAATTTATTTGATATTTTGATGTTTCATGCCCCGGTTTGTCTAATTTTAAAAGATTACCTTTTAGAGGCAGAACACTTGCCTTTGGGGGGAAAAAAGAATACTCAGCATTCTGTTTGTTTATGGCTTCGGAACTGAACGATAGATTTAAAAATTGGGGAAACGAAGCAATTTGATGTAATATTTCACAAAAGTGCTCGTTAAAAGGGTTTGGGAGATAATTAAAGGGAATATTTTTAAAAAAGACCGCGTTTTGAGATAGACAATGTAAAAAATGATATAAACTCCGCGGAATTTAAAAAGGTTAAATCTTAAATATTAATCAGCAGCCCCATCGAAAAAAAAATATAATAAAATGATGCCGATAGTTTGGCGACAAAAGATAAATCCTTCTTTTTTTTTGCGTTGGCAAATAATTCTGGATAAATTCCCGTTAATACAAACTCCAGGTTACATTATATATGATCAATCATCAGTTGCCTTTTCCCGAAAAATTGGGAAAGGGGACCTGTGGCCGCTCATGGCTGGCGTGTCGGGATTCTTCTTTTTCCCCAAAAACCGCTTCCCCGGGGGTCTGAAAAATCTGTCGAGGCTCAGCGTGTTGTTGTGGTGGGGAAGTTCTCAGTGCAAACTCAGGCGTCTTTTGACCATAATTCAGAATTACGAGGTCCGTCACCAGTAGTCCTTGTGCAGCTTTATAGTGCAACGTTACTATAACTCTCACTCACTCGGTGAAGAAGCTCTTTGAAAGGAGTGGCCAATTTATTTCTCAGACATGAACCTATTCAAACATATTTCAGACATTCGAGGAAGAAAGTATACAGTTTTCTTATTACTCTCAAAAATAGTTGTGTAGTTTAATTTCTTTTTTGCCGGAGTGGAAATTTCTATCGTCCTCTATTGATTCTATGCTTAAATGGTATGTTAATAGAAATCATAATCTTAGAACAATGTTTCTGAACGTGGGGCCTACAACACACGAGGGGGCAATTCCATTCATTGGGGGGAGCAATTCGAAAAAGGATTCATTTAGAACCGATGTAGACATTACGTCGATCGCGATCGACCGGTGGACCGTTAAGACATTTTGGGGTGACCACCTGGAGATTTTAGCAGTTAGTAATTATATACGGAAAATTCAAGATGGACTGACACAGTACACAGACTAAGTTTTCTACTGGCTATAACAACGAAAACAAACTTTAGATGAAAATGTTTTATTTTTTGATTAATTTGAATTGTTTCATAATAGAAAACATTTTATCAACATTTTGGCTATTATTTTTAGTTTATATGTTCCTTTTTGCTTTAAACACGGTCTTAAAAGTGTTTCTTTAACTATAATTTTAGTTCTGTAGGTAAGTACATATCCCGTATGTATTCCTTGGGGTGGGGTCGAGGGTCTACCATTCTTGTATCATACCCCAATACGCAGCCAAACATATTTTTTTTTGACTTTGCCGATTATCGGGAACAAAAAACAGCAAAAAGTAAATTGCTAAATAATTAATTAACATTAATTAATAAAAAAAATTACTAATAACAAATACTTAATTGTATTTTACATACTATACACATGGGATTATAAAGAATCGGAAGAAAAAAAATCAAGGGCTATGAGGAGGGGGCGGGCCCCTGGACCCCCCGCCCTTGTGTCCCAACGATGGGGGGACCCAACATCGGAAAAAATTAAAAACTCGTACACTGGAAAAGTCTGCTCACCCCTGATTTAGAGTGTGTAAATAATCTATTTATTAGTAATATAGTCAGTTAAAAAAAAAAATTATTTAAAAAACGTTCGAAGGGTTTTTTTTGGCTCAAAGTAAATTGATCACTATAAATGTTAGATAATCTAAAAATTTTGTCCAAAAGAAAATTTATTGTTGATTTACAACAAAAATGATTGTCCAATTTGGATCACGCAGCAAATATTAATAGATCTTTCTGATATTTCAGATTTACAGTATCCAGAAAAAGCCTCAGAAATGTAAGACGATGAGTCAATTAAACAGTTACTTAATATAAATGAAAGATGGCACACGGCTTTGTGAAGAAACCAAATCATTTCGCAGCAAATGTGAAAGAAAATTTTTTACCATTTCCATCTTCATATTTAACCGTTTTGGGCTTGTTCAAAAACTTCTGCTAAAAGTGGGCTGGATATAACAAAACGAGCAGACTTGAGACTAAAAGTAACAAAATTGGAACCCGCAATAAAATCTCTTTGCAACAAAGATTAAGCTCAAGGATCTCCCTAATTTTTTTAATTTTATTACATATATATGTATTTTTATTCTCTTTTTTATATATATATATATATATATATATATATAGGACATAAAAATTTGTAAGAGGCTTATGGGGACATGGTAAAAAATAATTTCTGAGACTCACTGACTTAGATGAAACTTATTTTTAATCACAAAATCATTAGCGTTTATTCCTTTTTACTGCATGCATGAAATGTATATTATATTCAATGAATTATATAGAATAGAAAAATTTAATTTTTCTTTTTCACTTTTGCGTTATTTAAAAATAATAACCCTTTTTCTACCGACGGTACTTATAAGTACCACTCACTTTAAAAATTTCGTAGAATAACCATTTTTTTAAAACTCTGACGTGCGGTATTCTTTTTAAATCCACTTTCTTCCAAATATATGGCTGCACGGGTTCTGTATGGGATTTTGCGGCAAAGGCGAAAAGTTTTTTAGCAGAAATTTTGTTTTTAGAGGGGGTTAACTTTTGTTCCGAAAAAATATTAAATTCAAAGGTGTTTTTTTTTTTTTTTTTGTATGTTAATAAAAACCTTAGAAAAGATTTGACTATTTATTTTAATTAAACAGTGTATATAATTAATTTTACAGTTGAATA
>BMAV01009124.1:0-35887 GCA_019973955.1 Trichonephila inaurata madagascariensis | reverse complement strand
TATATATTATTCATTGATTTCAATTTAATATTGATGTCAAATCCCTTTTTAAAAAGGTTTAAAAAAATAATAAAAAACAAAAGATATATATATTTAAATTTTTATACAAAAAAATTTTTTCAGTATTTTAAACCATGGTTTTTTAAAATCAAATTTTTCCTTTTTTATTTAGTCAATTTTGACGATGTAATTTTTTTACTTTTTAGTAAAAAAAATCCGACGTTTTTACATAGTATTAAAGGATTATCAACAGTGTAAAAAGAGTTAGGTGAATCTTATTTCAATTCTGACGACTCGAAAGATACCTTCATATTTTTTAACTTTTTTTTAAAAGATAAAAAGTGGTTAAATTATTTAACTATTCTAATGTAATATAAGTTCTCTGTTTGGGAAAAAGTTTTTGATTAAAATTACATCACCCCCCCCAGACAGCAATTTTAAAGGCCGGAAATTTTTTTATAAAAATTAATATTATCATATTAATTACACAAAAAACCCATTCCCTTTTTTTTCAAAATAAGATGGAGCCCCCATAAATAGATTTTTAATCAACAAAGTGAACAGCCACTATCAAGTGCTATGACTTTTCCTCTTTTTTTGAATGCTAAAAAATATTTTTCCCTTAATTTTTTATTTAAATTGTTTTAAAAAAAAAAGTGCATTATGTGTATTTTCGGGGGATACAGTAAAATTTTTTCCCTTTACATCCCCGGGCATAAAAATGCTAAATATCGCGTATTTTCTAAATTTTCTTGTTATTTTGACAATTTTTCGAAATACAAGTTCCCTTTAAAAGAATAACATTATAATACTGCGAAATATACGAAGAATTATACTAGCAATATTTTATTTTAATAATGGCAACGGTGTCAGATGCCAGATAGATAGATAGATACATTTTGTTTATCTTCAAATTTTAATAGTGTATATATATATATATAAAATTATATATATATATATATATATATATATATATATATATATAATTTCTAAAGAAAATAGAAGATATTCAAATTTTTTGTGTGTCACATTTTTCTGGAAAATTTTAAAAAATAATAAAAATTTCTGGTTAAAATTAAAAGGGTAAAAAAAAGAGAAAAGAAAATTCAAAAAAATTTATAAACTCGTGAACCTTTTTAAAGGTATCCACACCGGAAACCGGGTTTAAAAATATAAATGGATAATTTGATATTTAGGGCCTTTGATTTGAAAAAAATATAAAAATTTTTTTAAAAATAGTATTACAAAAAAAAATTTTTTAAGTACAATATTTTTACAAAAAAAAAAACATAAAATGACCCATTTTCAAAATATTCTCCGGGAAAAAGGATACTATTTATAATTTTTGCCGTTTGCCAGACCTCCCTTTCAGAAGTCAACTAAATTTTTCAAATATAAAACTTAAAGGGTTTTATCCATGTTTTACGACCAAAAAGGGGGAAATTTTTAAAAAGAAAACCCCTTTTTTTCAAATGGTTGTAACCAAAAATAATGTGAATTTTTTCAAAACATAAGTTATCTTTACAGAGGTTTGTGCTATATAAACAAAAAAGGGGAAAACAAGCAACAGGTGGGTTTATTGCCATAACTTTAGAAAATCATCTGAGGGGCAGAAATTTGAAATGAGGGAGAGTATTATGTACGTAAAGGAGGAAAGCATCGGCGCTAAAAAAGGAATACAACGCATACGGTATGGAATCAAAAAAAAACAAGCTTTATTGAACGCATAGTATCGTGACTCATGATTGTCTATCCAGCAGAAAGAACAACAAGCAGATGTTCCTTTAATAAGGTATATGCCTCCCCTTACTACAATGGTGCTTTGCACCGTCTCCGCATACTCAGAACCAGCTGGACAGACATTTTTTTGAGGTGGGGAGTGCCCATTCCTCAATCGACATCTGTTTGAGTTGTTGGTTGTACTCAGGATGATGTGAGCGTGTGGCAATACGTCTACCAAAGGGCATCCCACACATGTTCGATAGAATTTAAATCTAAGGAGCACGCTGGCCAATCCATTCGAGTGATATATTCACTTTCAGCAGCCTCAACAAAAAGAGTGCGATGTGGCAGTGCATTGTCATCCATAAAGATGAAGTCGAGCCAATGGCACCTCGGAAAAAATGCAGATGGGGAAGAAGTACCTCCTCCTAGCAAACCCCGGTTACAGACCCTCTATCGAAAATGGGAAGCTCAGTTCGTCCGTTCAGCAAATGCCTCCCCGACAAGAACTCCAGGACCACCGTAACGGTGTCTTCCTTGGTGTTACTGGGATAAAACCGGGCCCCGATCTCTCTCCAAATCAAAACGCGTTGAGAATCGCTTCTGGTACTGAACCGACTCTCATCCGTAAAAGCACGACTCATTGATCAGTTGTCCCGTTTTGTCTCCTGTCCCACTGTAAACGGTGGCTTCGGTGGCCATCTTTCACGGGAGGCAGCGTTCAGGACGGCGGGTGAAAATGCCCCCTTCTGAAGGCGTCTGGCCACGTAAAGCGCTACACTTATCGACCTGTTGCTGTACAGAGTTTCTGAGCAATGGCGCTTGCTGATTGCTGTCGAACTTTTCGCCTGCAGGATGATATATCGGTCATCCCCTGCAGTTGTCGTCCTCGGCGGCACACCAACCTTTCTAACAGCTGTACCTGTGGTTTGGAACGCTTTCCAAGCGCGCGACACCTTTGTTGATTCCCAACTCTGCAGCTACACTGGTGACAGTACACCCTTCCCAGCTTTCCGATCATTCTTCCACGTGTGAAGTCGTCCAGGTGATTTCTTCTAGCCATATTTCACGAACTGACTCACTGGCATTTGCAGAGGAATATGGTAGTGCCCTCTCCGTCCTTCATTTTATTCTATGTGAGCAGCGCGCGCGACATCACGCGTTTTGCGTACGCTCACATCGCTTCTGACGTTTTGTTCCTGATATTTGCATTTCGCATGACGTTTCTACTGACTTACGTGTTCCTCTACTAATCTCCAGACCCCCTTTTCTGCAATTTCATGGCTATCTGCTAAATTTTTACATTGTTGCTTAAGTTTTGCACACCAGTGTATTATTATCATAGAAGCATTTTCCCAAAAGGAGAACATTTTGAAAAAAGGTTATTTTAAGTTAATTTGTAGCCGAAATATTGTATTTAAATAAATTTTTTTGTTAAAATGTCCTTAAAACAATTTTATACATGTATTTTAATCTAAGTGACACTAAATATCATGAAAATTATCCATTAGGGCCTTTTAAAATCACTTTCCCATGTCGGATACCTTAACAAATACTATAATTTAAACACTTACTGAAATCAAAATCTTCACCATTGATGCTGAATGTGGCCAGACCCTTTCGTAGAAGTGTCTATAAAAATAAATTATAAATATGACGAAAACAATTATTATAGCAAGCATTTTTCACATATGCATTCGTATATGAAACGAAGCTAAAATTTCAAAAAGAAATCTAATACCCTAAAAAAGTAAATGTAATTGCTAGGTACCGATAAAAATTCGAATGCTGAAGAAAAATACTATTTACATTTGGAGAATAAATATAAACACTTAATTCTGCTTTTATGTGAACTTTTTTTATACGAATAAGAAAATAATAAAAAATTTCACCAAATTTTATTTAACAAGATCCCCAAAATTTTAAAGAAAAGATTTCGTTTTTGTTTTCATTTTTATAACTGTGACATTGGAAACAAGGAATGGAAAATTTTTTCTTAGGAAATTTCATTAATTTTTAACAACCAAAAGAATTTTGTATGTTTGGTACAAATGCCGCCGATAAAACAAAAAATTAAGATGCTTAAAAAAAACTGAGAACGATATACGACGACGAAATATTAAACTGTGCTTGAGCAAGCACATATAATGGTCTAACCAAAACATAAACACAACGATTAATTATTAATTGTTCTAAACCCCCCAAAACATCAGCACCACATGAGGTTTCCAAATTTTGTTCGTACAGAAAGAATTACAATGAAGCACAAAAACAATAACTGTTACAAGATAAGTATTTATATATATATATAAAGGCCCCTGGTTTTTCAAGGGAGGGGGGGGTCAAATTTTCACCCCCCCTGTATAAATGCTCCTTTGATTTTGTCGATTTTGGGGAACAAAAAGGAAAAAAATAATTTAGAATAAAAAATTTAGCATTAATTAATAAAATTAACTTTAAAAAAAATATTTAATTAAATTTACTACATATACTTAGAATTATAATCAATCAAAAAAATATAAAGGGATTTTGGGGGGGTCCCCTGGCCCCCCCTCCCCCGAAAATAAAAACGCAACGTATCCTTTTTCCCCAAGTAAAAAACTAGCAAAATCTTTCTAACGAACCATATTATTTCGCTTTATTTTTGTGTTCATAAATTTGTGTGGTGAAAATATTTTTTTTTCCCCAAAATTTAAAAATGCTTTTTGGTGACAATGTAAAATAAAATGGTTTAAGATCCTAACATAAAAACTCATGTTTTACTGTATTATTTTGTCCACTTTGGCTGATTACCCATTGCATTGAGGGATATTTTTTTCACGAATTTTTTTACCGTTCTTTGTATGTCAAAAAACAAATTAAAATTTGTCTAGATGGTTGTATTGGATAACACTTTTGTTATTATTCATATATTCTTATAATGTTTCCGTTTTATGTTTAGATACAAATATAGTTAACATATTAATGAATAATTGAAACTTACATAATATGCAAACATTATTTATGCAAGATACAATACAATTCACCCCTTCAACACATTGTATTTTAAAAATAAAAAAATTCTTCAGAATTTTAAATAGTTTCTGTACATGAAATAAAGCAATTAATAAAGTAAAAATTAATAAGTAAGCAATGTTAAGTTACTCATTACTTCAAAAACAAAATGAATTAGATAATTTTTTTAAAAAGAAAAAAAAATGTCGAATTTAAAATTAAGTAATTTTAGGTATTTTTTTAATTTATCTGTCGCAAATTTCATAATACCATATATTTTTATATGTTTATTTTAAATTTCTTTAAAGAAAATAAAAGAAGCAACTTTGGTTGAAAGTTAAATAATTTTATCTACTCTCAGAAATTTTTAAAAATAATATCGAGGATTGAGAAATCAAATATTGAATTGAGTTAATAATTGTTTTACGTAAAAATTCAACTTACAAAATTTCAATGAACATTAAATTCAAAAACAAAAACAAAATGTTTATAAAAATGTAATATCAATATTCACAGCTCGATGATGATAAATTATTTTTAATTTTTTACTTGTTACAATTTTTAATTTTGATCTTTTTTAAATGTAGCAATTAAAACCTGTATATAAGGCGTTTTTGTTATTTCTCTGAGATATTGCAAAAGATATAGCACCTTATATGCTCCTGCATGCTCCTTTTCCTCATTTTTATACCATGTTGTTGAAATGAATAATGAAATTTATTTTATCAACATGGAATAACCAAGTTCAGAAAAACCTAGCGCAGACTGTTCTTTGAATAATTTTGGGGGGAAAAAAGTACTTTTCCCTATGAATACTTTTATATTTTTGAAGAAAAATTTCGTTTTTGACACTCTCAAATAGTAGATATAAATTTTCTCATTACGAAGTAATAAAATAATGTAGCAAAAAATACATATCATAAAAAACCAAATTCGTGCAACACTACAATATTTTATACACTATTATAAGAAATTTAGTCTGATTTCTCTACAACAATATGTTGCAGAGCTTTGAAATCAAGCATAATATACGAAAATACTCAGAATACGTATTCGAAACATACCTTCCATCCTTCTGAATTTAGCTGTGCTTTTACTAAGGTGTTCGTGGGACATTTGGGGTTCCAGTATAGAGATAGAGATTCAACTTTCAGAAGCTGTAAGAAAAATAAGAGATATGAGATTCAAGATATCTTCTAAATAAAGTGTTCATATAAAATTCCTCTCTGATATCTAGACTAAAAAGTACTCGGAAAATAATTTAAAAATTAATCAAATAGGTACCAGAGATTAGGTTTGAAATATATATGTAATATAGAGTTAATTGTAATTTAGGGTTTATTTATTTATTTGTATTTTGTGTGAGTTGAAAAAAATTAAAACTCTTGAAGCTCCTGCCTTGTAAATGTGTTAGTGAAACTTATTCAGTACGAAAGAAAATTCGTTTTTTCTTAAATTTATTCACATCCTAGCGATGAAAATAAAAACATATGCATTATTTAAAAACATTATTGTCGGGTTTTGATACTCTGTTTCTTAACGACTTGAAACACGTGTAGCTAAGTGAGAATGTATGTTTCAAAAATAAATTATTTTCCAAGCGATTCCTTTGTTCCTAAGATGTTTACCGAGTTTCTTATTCATTACACCTACACAAACAATGTGCTAAGAAGTTATTGAACTGGAATTAAACTGATTCGTGACTGAATTCGTTTTGACATTTGAGTGTATCGACCTAGCAGCAATCTATCTCCACAATAAACAAAAAAAAATAGTAATCAAAAGTCTTCATTTAAGGCTATACAGTACCCTTTTTCAAAAATGTTTTAGAAGACTGTAACAGTAAAAATAATTTATGTTTTACTTTCTGATTATATTATTAAGTTGATTATATCTGAAAGGAAAAAGTCAGTTTGACTAGTCATTATCTTACAATTTAAAAAAATTAAAAATTTTTTAATTTTTGTATAAACTTTTATAAAATGTTCAAATTTTAGAATTTTTTAGTCATTTTATACTGATTTATGCTTCTTAGGTTTTACAAGCAAAAGTTAGTATGGATTTGAAAATCTATTGCCTTGATGAATTTTAATAAATATTTTTCTAGCTAAACCTAGAAAAAACACTAAAATTTTTAAAATATTAAATTTTGCAATTTTTAAAAAGATAACTAGAGATCTGAGGCATATAAATCCACACTAACTTTTATAGAACATACGTTTGGGATTATATACAAAAAATTTCAAGATTCTATCTTGAACAGAAAAAAAAAGCTTTAGGGATTAGAAAACACGCATATCTTCAAAATTAACAGTCAAAGCAAAGCGCATTTAAAGTTTGTAAAGGCATAAAACAAAAGCTTATAATACCCGTAAAGCTCTAATTTTTAATGTGTTTTTCCACTTTATTTTTATTACATTAAAACACTACTTTAATTAAATATGACTGAAAACATCTTTTTAATTCAAAATATATTTTTGCATAATATTGATAGCATTTGTTATGACAAGTTATTCAGTTTAATCTTAACGTAATATTTTTTTTCAAAAGTTTTAAAACACAAGGTATTTATGTGCAAAACAATAATGACGTTGACTTAAGCTAAAAATCGCCAGGTTTGTACATAATTTCCTTTTTTTTCAGTTTTAAATTAGGGCAGTTTAGCAAGTTTGAGTTTTGGGGTTACGCGACTTTAAAATACTTATTATATAGTTCTACAATATGTTTACTAAAATGTAGTTTGGTTACTCATAGAAATATTCAGTTTTATCTGCAAAAATTGAATTCAGAATACTTTTATTGGTACTTGAAAAGTAGAATACTTTTATCAGCTGAGGGCTGATTTTTAGATATATCATTTTCAGTAGTATTGCATCTCTTCGAAGCATTGTTTTTCATATAAACCTGAGAACGTTTTGACCAAAGAATTTTCTCAACTGGAAAAAATTAATGATAAAGCTTCTAATCTATACAAACTAAGAAATTACCTCGAAATCAATCTTAATTAAGTAACTGTGAGAACTCAAAAAACTCGAAACACACAATCAAGCAGAAATTATTTTAGTAATGAAAATTAAAATTAATAATCATTTCACGCTTAAAAAGTTGATAGTGTTCAAAAATATTTTTAACTAATTCCAGTTAAGAGTGGAACCATGCAATTAAATTAAACCGAAACCTAAGCTCAAAAAACTTCAAATATCTTAAATCAGATCTGAAATTTGGTGGCAAGCTTCCCAATGATATCGGTCAAAAAAAATGCAAAAAAAATCGAATTTGTCGGGTACTTTGTAGCCTTAAATTACGCAATGCGCCATTTTAATTTAAATTAGTTACGTTTTTAAAGTTGTCTTACAGTATTATTTTCTTAAATGTGGCATTCCAAAACGTATTACATATATCTCAAATTATTTTTTTTTATTTTGAAATTTTTAAACCAGTTTTTTTATTTAAAAATTGAAACCTTTTTATTTTTAGTCAACATTAAAAGAAGAAAATTTTAGTATCGCTATAAAAATTACATCTACACGTAATAATATATGTAATAATTATAAATTATTTAGTCTGTACTAGCGTCATTAAAGTTTTAATCACATCTAAGAATCTGAAAACTTTGCGCAATAAAAATAGACCAGAAAATTACATTTACATGTAATAACATAAGCAATATTATAAATATATTTTAATCTGTTCTATATTTATTTAAGTTTTAAGAACATCTAAGAATCTCAAAACTTTGCCCAATAAGAATAGGCCAAAATTTCATAAATTAAACAAATTATTGAATCATTCCTCAAAAATTTTCACAAATTATAAAAGAAATCGGGAACAAAACCAAGACACACAAAAATAAACCCTTACACATTTTGATTTATCTATAACAGAAGAAGTAAATGGTTTTAATTTTATTTCATCTTAAATTCTCACTATGTAACAGTGTAAGGTATTACTAAAAGGTACGATTCTACAGCGAAGTAGCATCCCACCAAGGAACATGTACTACAAAATTTTGTAATTTTAAGGTAAACTTTTCATCCGACATCATTGAATAAATTATATAAATTATTTATGAAGCGCATTCTATAATAAAAATTCTACAAAAATTGAGTAACAAATCTGATTAGAATCTATGTGTAAAAGTTTGACATATGCTGTAAAAACAACTCAAAGTATAAGCAAAAAAATTTAAAAATTTATGGTGTTTATTCCATTGACTGAAAAGACGTAGTCATGAAATATTTTAAGTTGAGAACTATGCAGTGAATGAATAATATAGAACATCTTCAGTAAATAAAAATTGCTTCATTGTTTTACGACGATCGTATTATATATAAAGGACATCTGTCAGAATTTAAACTATTTCATAAGTATGCCAAAGTGTAAAGAGACAAATTTCTAAAAATACTGATTAAAACGCTAGAATACTTTTACCGCAAAATAAAACTCTTTTGTTGGAATTAAACTTAGAAACACTGTATATAAAAGTCCTTATAACATTTTTAGAGAATAATATAATTATATGGAAAGACTAAGTTGAGAAACGAAATAAAAATTTGGAAGAATTATTTATCTATATTTTGATTGCACTCTCATTTACACTTGAAAAGTTACCAAGCCCATTTTTTGTTCTGCCACAACATGTCTTCTTTGGCCATAAAATATCACAAGCCTCAAAGAAATAAAACCGCTCAGGTCAATTTAGAAGATAAATAAATCGTAGAAAATATCTAAGAGATTTATTGCGGTTGATTTTAATTGACCTGTCATCACCGAGTAACCTGGGAGGACTCGCTTTATGTGGACCAACAGGTGTTGTAGATATGTATGGACTTTTGTTTTCTCTCTTTTGAGATAGAACACACACATTTTCTTTATGAAGGATTAATTCATTACATGCATATCTTCTTTTATTTTCTTTCAATCAAAACTGTGAAGCTGTTTCTTAGTTAAAAGGAATACACCAATGAAGAGAATGTATTTCATTTAGTGGTTATTTTTATTCTAAATAAAAAGAACGTTATTATTTAATTGAATGTTGTTGAATGCCTTGTGTTTATAAGAACGAGATTCTTCTAATTCAACAGTTTGATATTTGTCCAACATAAATACTACATAAAAAACATTCATTTACGAAAAAAAGGTTTGAATAAAAATAATATAAGAAATTTGAATACATTTATTATAAAATTTATGATAGAAAAGTAAATTTAATTTTTCTTTAACTTTATACCTTTATTAATTGTCTAAAGCAGTGCTTTCCAACCTTTTTATAATTACGGACTGGTCAACGTTTGATAATTTTAAACGGCCTGCTGACGAGGGGGGGGGGTGGAAGGCATTGTTTTTCTTATTTTAGGTTGTTTTAATTTAATAATTTTAATTTAATTGTACTTAAACATGCCAAAATAAAGTGTATTTATACCAAAAAAATTAAAATAAAGTGATTTACTATGGAATATAAATTAATTTCCATAAAATTTAGTACAACTTCGAGAAAAATACACCACAGTAAGGGAATAGGTATAATTAAATGTTCCTTATGGGGCACTGGTACTACTTGATCCAAGGACTGGTACTGGTCCGCGGTTCAGGGTTCAGGGTTTGCGATTTCTGGTCTTTAAAAAAGTTAAGTACATTAACAAACACAAATCCCTCACAAATCAGTTGGCTCGATTGATAGCTTAATTGTACAAATCAAAGGATGCTGTGTTTAACTGTCGTAAATTCTCCATCAAAAATTTTATATAGAATAATTTACTGTTCTTTACTGTAGACTTTAAATTCTATTGGTAAACAATTATTATTATTATTGCCAACTTAGACGTTGCTTCAAAATTTCAGACAAGTGCTAACCAAAAATTATCGATACAATCATACAATACAGTTTTAATCAACTTAAAACTGATTGTTTACTGATTTACTTTAGACAGAAAATAATTATAACTCTACAGTTCTCAATTAATAATATATTAATTCAATGTTTTCCATAAGCTTGAACATAAGTTGCCTCTTCTAAAAATTCAAAATAAACATATACGATATAATTCTTTAAAACATTTCCAATTAAAAAATCATATAGTCTTTATTTAAATTTGGAATTTTTTAAATAAAAAATCACGCTTTTATGTTTTATGTTTCCCTACTTCAAAAGTAACAACTTTACTATTTCACCAAAATGCCAATAAAACAGTAAATCAAAAAATTCAATAATAAATAACTTTTTAATTACTGAAAATTAATTCGCACCCAAATTGTGCAATAGCAAGGATTTAGCTCAACTTAAAACCTAGTATCTGCAAATACCAAGGTCATTATATTATTCTGTAAAGGTTTGGGACTTATCTCAAAGGGATAATAATTATCTAAGGTAATTAATTGTTTGTTATATTTCATACAGTTAAAACAGTCAATTTTAATAATATAGAAATAATTTTTCTCTGTTATAATTACCTAATAGTTCTCATTGCCTCAATTTATTCCAAAAGAACCTGTATAATTTTATAAAATAAGGTATAATAAAAAGATTAAAATTGTAAGGAATAAGCACACTGGGTTTCTAAATATCCTTTTGATGCAATTGAACTATAGTAGGAATTGTTTGCAGCTTTAATGCTCTAAGCACAAAGAAAACTTAAAACCTAAGCAAAGAGGATAATTATTAATGGTTTCTTATATACAGCTAATGGAGGCCAAAATCGTTTAATGTGATATTCAATTTTAAAATTCTCTTTTTAAAAAGTTTCCTTTTTCGCTTTTGTCAAACCTTATTCATAAAAAAAATTTAATTATATTCCATTTAGATAACACTTTAATTTTCAGTTACATTACTATAATTTAAAAGCATTTCGTAAAACGTGTTTCTTTTCATTTGCGATCATTTGAATTTTTTAATATTATTCTGCATATTTTTCATTGTAAATTGCTGTTCACATTTGTTTGTTTTCCTATCCTACATTATAATTTTCCCTACAAATCATGTTCCGCTTTTTAAGACATTAAAATTCATCCGTCATCTAAGTGAAATTAAAAATTTAAAACAATAATATTTGTTTTCTTATTTGTAACATAAAGAAGATTAAAATACATTGAAAACTTCATTGGACGTATAAACAATAGATTCAGTATTTATGATGTCAATTATAATCAGATAATGTCTCACGTAATACAAGAATTACATCTTTTTTTAGAATACATTATGAGGCAAATTAATATTTTATTTATTGAGGAATATGACTACGTTCGAAACCGTGATTTTAAAAAGCGCATAAATGGATAATTTCATGATATTTAGTGTCACTTAGATTAGAATACATGTATAAAATAGTTTTAAGGACATTTTGACAAAAACATTTATTTAAATACAATATTTTGGCAAAAAGTTAACTTAGAATAACCTTTTTCAAAATCTTCTCCTTTTATAAAAAAGCTTCGAAAATAATATTTTTGTGCTTATGTAAAGTAAAAACTTTTCCAGAAAGTCTGAACTATTTCTTTTTTTGAAAAATTCACATGATTATCAGTTACAAACAATTGAAATATATAATTATCGGCGTTTTTTTCTTAAAATTTCTCCCCTCTGTTGTCGTAAACAATGGATAAACCCACTTCTAAGTTGTATATTTCAAACATTTTAGTTCAGCCTCTGTACAGAGGTCTCGGCTATATACAGACAAAATACTATTATAATAGAAGCATTTTTCACAAAAGGAGAATATTTTGAAAATGGGTCGTTCTATGTGCATTTTTTGTCAAAATATTGTACTTAAATATTTTTTTGTAATAATATTTTTAAAACAATTTTATATAATTTTCTAATCTAAGTGACACTAAATATCATAAATGTTATCCATTTATACGCTTTTGAAAAATCACGGTTCCGAACGTAGTCGGATACCTTAAATTGAAATAGGAAAAAATATAGAGAGCCAAATTTCTTAAATACTGATAGACAAATTACAATACATAAATATATTTATTCACAAGAAAAAAAATGCATATTTTAGAATTTTAACAAAAAGCTTCATTTCGAGAATAGGCTTTACAACACTTTAAAAACTTAGATTTAATTTCTTTTTCATTCTTGAAATATATCATCTCTGTATTTATATCTCTGTTTACCTATTCAATTTATTATTTCTTACTATATTTATGCTCTCATTGGAAAGATAGAATTACCATAAAATCCGTGGTAAATCGGTGTATAACGCACACCTATACTTTCAAGTTTTTTTTAAATTTTAAGGCATATTCACCGTATAACGTGCAGTCCCCTTTTCTTACGAAGGGGCCTGGCAATGTAAGTTGACAATGCTATTATGTTTTAAAGCCATTTATTCGAGGAATTATCCAAGGATTTTGAAAAAACAGTACATTTCTAGAAAAACAGCCCTTTAACTTCATTGGGTATGTGTGTGTGACATTTCTTTTAAATAAACAGTATTTCGATTTTTGTAGAAGTCTAAGTTTTTTTATGCACATCTCTCTTTTTTTTAATTCAAATATCCGACGTATAACACGCTCCCGTAAATTTCGATCTTATTTTTTATGTTCAAAGTGCACGTTATACGCCGGATTTTACAGCATATTTTTCGTATTTTATAGAAAAAATTTACAAACTGTCATTTTGATTTTGATTCTAATTAAAAAGTTTTTCATAAAAAGAAATTAGAACGTTATTTCAAGAATTTTTTGGTGCAGATTTTTTTTCTAGGTTTTGAAATAAATTCATTCTAGTATTTCGCAACGTTGTTGTTTATTTAATACAACTTTTTAAGATAAACTTTCGAGACTTCTTTTGAATGGAAATTAGATTTAAATATAATACTGCTTTTAATACAGATTACTCATCCTCTTCTAAATTTTAAGAATTTCTGTAAAAAGAACGTGAAGAATAGTTTCAAGAACCATTTCATCTGTTTTATTTTTAATTTGTAGTCACACCTAAATATGAATCATCTTCTGAATTCTCTGATATAAAAATAATATGCAATTCAATATCAATCAAAATGAAGCAAAATTGTATTCAATTCACACTTTTTTCATACAATACTGTTCCCTTTTTTCAACTCTTCTTGTGAAATACAAACAACTGTACTTAATATTAAAATACTAATCTTATTGGTAAATAAGAAAGTAACTTTAATTCAAAAATATTCTGAATATTCTTTTTTAAATTTTTTCTTTTTTTTTTTAACAAAATTATGTCATTGAATCACATTTGGATAACATCCTCTTAAACTTCTCAGTATTACTTTTATATATACGTATTATCTTTTTTCTTTGTACAAAGCAGCGGATGCGCTGGCAACCCCTATAATACAAAGACCGGAAACTCATTGATAATAGATTAACTGTTTACTCAGTAAGACCAGAATATCACGTAAAAGAAAAGCAAAAAAAGAAGGAAAATGGATTAATTAAAATAAAGTATTTGATCAATGATTTTACAAGATTAAAAAAGAGATTGCGATTTTTTAAAATTTATTAAATAGGATTACATTTAAAAGAGTATATCTATTTTACAACTGATGTCTTTTAGGCGTCTCAGGGGTGTTAATTTTGTCTCAAAGGTGAAAATATACACAATTTTTAATAACTCAACATACTCAATTTAAACTACTTTTAAATTTAAATAATTCGAATCTTTTACACATTATTTACAAAGGATTATGGCTTCAAAAAGTACAAAATGTTTGAAATATAATCATAATTTTAAAAATTATAAGCATATTAAAATAAGAAATAATTCTTTAATAAACATTAAGTAATTTTTGCGTTGCGCACGCTATTTTCTGAAATAGTAGCCTCTGATGTATAAAACTGTACAGAATTGTAAAATGCATCATACTCTTTAAACCCTACATCATTTAAGAATAATATATCTTTTATATTTCAAAATAGTTGAAAAATATTGAAATTTTTTAAAAAAATTTAGAAAATGTATTTTTTAATTTTTTAAAAAATATAATTTATTATTCTATTTATATATAAACACTACAGTGTAATAAAGCTACATTTAACTTTATAAATCAACTTATAGCTAGTAATTAAAGCTACTATTTTAGAAAACAGCATGTGCAACGTAAAACTTAATTAATATTTCTATAGAAATGTTTCTTATTTCCGTGTGCTTATAATTTCTAAAATTATGATTATATTTTAAACATTTTACACTTTTCTGAAGCCCTATTTCTTTATAAATAATGTGTAAACGATTCGATTTAAATTTAAATAATTAATTTAAATTAATTATTTTAAATTTTATGATTAATTTAAATTTAAAAGAATTGTACCTGTTTGAAAATTGTTTTCATATTCAGCCCTCTAGAAAATTTAACATCCCTGTGAGACTCTTAAAAGTATTTTGATTCAGCTGGTTTTTAGTTAAACTAAGTTGATAAGATGAGAGAAATTTTTATTCTAACATCACTGATTTTTTAAAAAATATTATTTTTTTTTTCAGGCATGCATGTTTGCGATGAAATCAGCTATAGTTTAGTTAAGAAAAATTTTATATCCTCAAATGACACGCTAAGCCCAGTGGCTGAGTGGTAGTGTATCGCGCTCCAAGCAGGTCCGGGGCTCAAATCCCGGGATGGGCAAGGTCGACTCAGTCTTTCATCACTTCAGTGGGTCGATAAATGAGTACCAAGCTTTTTTGAGAATTGAACCCTGGCAGTTTCGCGTCAGACTGACTACTTGACCGAAACATCTGCACATGCACCCCCGCGCCTAAGGTCACGTAAACTGAGATAGGCACAGTAGGTCTTTGCCCTCATAGGCTGTTGCGCCTTTGAGTTCAGTTCAAATGACACGTACTATATGGCATAGAGCTTGGTTACGCTTCATGTGTGGTCTTTAAATTCGGTGAAAGGGCAATTGCTGTGTTTTTATTTTGTTCTAAGAAACTTGTAATTTATTATTATTATTTATTTTTAAATTCGAGCACTTAAAAAGCATAAATTTATTCGGATTTTCTGAACAGACATGCACCATCAAGATTATTAGTAATCTGTTATTTTAAACAGCAGATGTATTTGTTTTCATACATTTATATTGTTCGCGATTTGAATAGAATTATTTTTTCAGTTCAATGCATAAAATAAATTTAATCAATTATTTAATTGATTGTTATTATTATATAATTACTAAAAGTGACGATTTCGATAAAATACCTGGCTAAATTAGAGCAATATCGCTCAGATAATAATGTCTCGCATCAGTCTTTTGGCTGGCAACAGTAAGCAGATAATTACTTTACTTGATATCTGGCAAAATTTGATTACAGTTTTATTAAAAATATGTATAAATTTCTAAAAATTTCCTTTTTTAAATGTTTTATAACTATTAAATATTTTGTTAATATATAATGTTTTCAATATTTTTCTTAATTTATTTTACTTAGGAATAAAAATAATATTTTTATTTCTTTTTCTGTTGTTGTTGTGGCTAATGCCACCTGTCTGGCGTAGTCAGATCGAGGCCTACGAAATTCATCTTGGCAAGGGGTTAGAAGTACGCCTGTCGTTGGCCTTGAGCACCATACAGGTGACAGAACGAATTAGATAGACAAAATTCCCCAAAGGAACGATAGATGGCGACACTACCTATCTCCACCTCCACAATTTAGACATGGAACTGAAGGGGAGGGAAATATTCTCCAGTCCCCTGCACTCGTGATTCAGCCTACAAGACTTTCGGACCGACTGATTTAACGAGCACGTATTCCGTGTGTACTCAGAGGGTATTTGGTGGCATCGGGCATCGAACCCAGGCCTTCCAGTCTGAAGTCCGATGCTCTAACTACTAGGCTACCATTTCTTTTTCTATTGTATATAGATGAGTTTTCAGACCTCGATATTAATTTTTAATTATGTTAGGATAATGTTTCACTATTATTTGCTAAATACTATTTGGAAAACATATTTTTACCTCATGGAAATATGAATCAAATTTAATCATTTTCTTAAAAAAAAAATAGTATAAATACTGTAAAATCTTACAAAATCCAAAAATCATAAATTATTTCTTTTCCATTAATTACCAGTGAGTGAGTGAGTGAATGAGTGAATATTAACGTCGCACTGTTCAGCTACACGAGGGCTTTTGGCGACGGACCACGTAATTTTGAACCATGGTCAAGTGACGTGGACGACACCTGAGCTGGCACCCCCCTCTCCTAACTACCACACCACACCAACAATTACCAGTGAGAAATACATTAAAATGAATTTACTAACTTAAAAAAACAAACATATTTCATATAATTTACAGTGAGCAGAATCATTTGAAACAAAGCTTTTATTTTTTTCATTATGTGTTCACCGAATCTAGTTATTTCCTATCTTTTGCTTAAAGTCGTGAAACGAACAAAGCATTTTTAATAGTTAAAAATTTCTGATCATAGTTTATTACACCATATTATCCATTTATAAGGCTATTAAATCCTACAAAAGCATTTCTCATGCGTTTTCAAATTTTAAAAAATCAATATAAATAATTCTGAAAATTTTACGAAGTTAAATAGCACTTTTCTCTATTACCTAACAGAGAAAATTCAACACTCCAAAAACTTCGTTTTACAATAATTTTAAATGCATAAATGTGCAGCTGAACGATTTGCGAACATGATCCGAAATGCAAGTTTCTCACATGATTGGTTGGCGAGATAAAAAGGACGGAAAATCCAGATGAGTCAACAACAGTCTCTCTGTCGCGGGAAATAAACCTTGTTTTCTTTCTGTCCTTTTCGACTCAAAAGACACGTGTAGTTGAAAGGATGCACAATTGACAATATGTCTAGTTTCATTAACCCGACGCGAAGGGTTACGTTTTAAGTCTATGAACGGCTGATTGATTCTTTCATAGTATCTCAATTGGAACAGGCCTAACTCAGAACGTTATAAGGCATGGGCCAACTGGCCATGACCTGCGGCCGATGACCTCGTCTCGTTCTCGACTCATTCTTTATAAGATCAAAATTTCGAATAATTTCAACAGTAAATGGTATTTCCGATTGTATTTTTTGAAAAGTTAGGAATTTCGGACGATATGTCAACTGGCTACATATGATGACAGTCGTCCATGTACAGGAGTAGGCCTACCACCACACATCATCATTACTCATTCAGTCAAAAGGCGGCAGTCAGTCGAGTCCGGTTTAGTGCGATTGTTAATCATGCCAACGTTTCTCACTGTGGGGTGCGCCCCCTAGAGGGTGTGATAACCTTACAAGGAGGGCACGAGTATATCGAAAAGTCGAAAACAAAGGGAATTTAAAAAATTATTAATTTAGTCAAAGGAAGCAAAAAAAATACATTCTGATAAAATAAGAAGTAAATACACGTTTTCACTGATATAATATAAATGTATCAGTACTGCATAATTTATTTATAATTAATTTAACAGTACTAAGTTGGGAAAAATGTTTAATAATTACCATTGACCCTATCGGCATGCCATAAAATCGCAAACAAAATTTAATACTTACCTTGATAATTTGTACGGTTTATAATTGAAGTCGTATTTCAGCTTTACTTCAAAGTATATTATTATTGAATTCAATACATTGTTATTCTATTGTGGAGGCGGGGCGATGAAAAGCATGATTGAAAATTGGGTCGCAAGTATTGAAAGTTTAAAAGGAAGCATTGAGTGACGCATATTTATTTGTTTCGGATAATTGTTTGTACGAGTATTTGGCAACGTATGCTTTATACTACCTATTTTTAATAGGCAGGGGTTTTGTGTTGAGGCCCAGGGCCTCAAGAAGTCTTAAGACGTCTCTGGCCTACCTACATGCATTTACCATTTAAAGGATCTTGGGAAGGTGGTGTGAAGCAAGAAATGTGAATCATGCTAGGGGTATTAATGCAAGTAGAGAGATGCCAGGATGCGCTTAGGTTGAAGCACCTGACAGCATGCAGTGACGCCCTATAATCCAAGCCTGTCAACTTTTTTCAGGATATTCACGATGTATTACAAGCTCAAATATTCGTAAGAACGATTTCCAAAGAATTAATCGAGTTCAGAAAGCAATCATGTTGCTCTGTACACGTGCTATCAGTGGCATATCGACACTGGCTTGACAGATTGCAATGATGTCAGGTCATCCACTAGAACGACTGGATTGCAAAATACGTAATATTCAGCAATAATCGCAATTCTGTTTAACAGTGACAGAACTTAGACTTAGGGTGCCCCCGCCAAGCAGAGTGGGACACTCTCATCAGAGAATCGATAATGGCACAGGGGTATGCAAGTGAAATTTTGCATTTGGATACATTTCACTCCTCCAGTTACTGAAAAATGGTGTTTTCAACTAAAGATCCGGCAGTTACTCACAGACAAATACTGCTTAGTATACATATGTCTTCATTTGTTAGCAATCTCACCAGACTCTCACCCATCTAGCAGGCGTGATACGTTGTTGGCCGTCATTTACTTGCTCTGTTAAAAATTCCATTAACGAAAAAATGTAGAGTATGGTCGAAAGAATGGTGGTTCAACTCATCACTACGCTTATAACATCTATACCTCAAAAAGTTCTCTGCTTGTATCACTCAAAACGAGTTCTTACTTTATATTGGATATACACTATATTTGATCGCATTTGCTTAGTTTGTTTCAGAGATACAATTATTTATTCTTACATTCTTTCTGTATTTGTCTCCTTATTTTCATACCATTCTACTTAAGGGGGTTCACCCATGTGATGGTTTCAAAAAATCAAAACAATTTCTTTTTCATAAATTGCTTCCTTAACATGTCTCGAATACGGTAGTAAAGTGATTTTTTAAAAATTCGAAGTCGTTATAAAGAAGCAGGTGTTAGAAGAGTAACTGTTCGTAGCGCTAATTTAAGATTTCCATTGTTTTAATCAGACTTGAAACTTTATAAATGCGTTTTTCTCAAAACCGTGTTTTTCAAACTTTTCTCAATCATATCTCAAGAACGGTTTGACCGAATGACTTCAAATTTATAGGGCAGACTCATCACATATGTACGCACCAAATAAGGTACGATCATTCAAAATTCAATGTATTTCTATTTTTTATAACAAAAACATAACAAAAACTCATGAAATTCAAACTTTTTCTCTTCAGAAGTCTACCAAAAATCCAATTTTGAATATTTTCAATGGAGTATAGTCCATTTTATGCATTTAAGATAATATAGATTAAAACACCGTTAATAAGCCAATCAGCCGGAATCGCGGAAGAAGTGAACGTCCGTTTTTTCGAGGCGGATGTGTTCAGAGAGCTATAACGCACGTTCTATTGGATATTTTTGGCTAAACATTTCTATACATACTCTTAAAACACATATAAATAAATGATAAAAAAAACTTAAAGTTCTATCTTTCTACTGGTCGTCAAAAAAATTCCCTAAAAATGCTTTAAAAAACAGGCCATCACATGGGTAAACCCATTTAATCCTTCAAATTATTGCATTCATTCTATCAGGCAATGAATGTGGCACAGATTCTTGGTAAAGGGATTTAAAGTGCCTTTTCCCTATCCACTGGAAAATTGAAACAGTCAAAAGAGAAGTAGTTAAGTATCGCGTTTGGGACTGTGGTAATGACAACTTTTATTCCGATTTATTTTTATTTCATGGATTGCTGCAGTCCCAAACGAAATAATCATTTACTTCTTTTTAAAAGTTTGAATTTCCTCAGCGGATAGAGAAGATGCACTTAAAATTCCTTTTATTTTGGATTTTATTTTCATATATGTAACCTATAGCTGACTTTCACTTATAGAACCACTTAAATAGTTTTTAAAAGTATCATTTGTGCATATAACATTTTTTAAAATGAGTTGACCTCAACAACAAAAAAATAGTCATTTAATTTCTTAATTTAAATATTCCCTAAACACTCATAAGTGTATTATTACCACTAATATCCAGTTGTTATTTTAGTTCACATATTTCACTTTAAATCTCTAAGTGTGTAATTATTTCTTTCTTTTGCGTACAACCTTTGCAAGTATCTGAAGAGTCATTTAAGAGTTAAATATTTACGCGGTAATCTGACTTTGCTCGCTGTTGATCTTATCTCTTGTTTTAGACAGCAGATGTTTATTTTTCTTAACTTTATTCAACATATTTATTGACATAACCCTTTTTTAAACACGGGGAAAGATATCTGTTATCCTAACCGGACACGCGCAGCTGCAAAGTTATAGGATTACATATAATTACAAAATGAAAGACTGCTTGTTAAAAAATTATGCTGTAAAAACAGCATATCTTGCACAATGATCCTCAAATAAACACTTTCTTCACTTTCAGAACAATATAGAGAAAAAAAAAGATTGAAGGTTTCGAAATTCCTCTTTGAATCAAAATTATAAACATAAAAAGATTGTATAACTACTTAATTCTTGTGTTCTTTTTTATAACGTACTAAGGCGGAAATATTCGAATAAGTATATCAGAAAAATTTGAAAAAGAATATTTATTATTATTTTTTTTTAATTCACATTATGTACAAACTTTAATTCTATAATACAAAAGTCACGAATGAGTTTAAGGAAGTTATTTTGAGTAAGAACTTTAATTTTTAAAAAAGGGGTTACAAGAAAGCAAAAAATAAACCTTAGATATTTCTTTTCATTGTATACAACAACTGAAAATTAGTTTTAAATAATGCTTATAGCCGACGTATTCTAAGTCAGTAAGTCTGAAACTTATTGCGCCAACAAATTCTTTTTTTATATCAAAAACTTGGTCATTGTGAAAAATAATGGTAGATCTGAAATATATTAATTTAAATCTATTCATTTTGAAATGTATTTATTTATTTATGTCACAGCTATTAATTACAGTATATATATTGAAGTGGTTAAAGGCTGGTTAGTTCATTAAAGAAAAAAGTCTGTTGTTTGTGAGGGAGATTACATCTGTACATCTGTCCTGTTCGAAGGTTTTCCAACGACTTTTCTTTGCCCTCTCTAAGATCTCAGAATGGTAGCGGTCGGCCTCTTTATCCTCGAGTTACATCCGGCTCATGGGTGAGAGAGGTTCTCACAGTGTCAATGGTTGCCGAGGCAGATGACCAAAGACAAAACCTTGCAATATTTTAAGAGTGCACGTGTACATAAGAACGCGGTAATCCTATCCTCAAAAAGAAGCCGATTTTTCAGCTGTGTTACGGGAAAACACCATGAGCCTTGAAGTGAAATAATTCTATTTCATTACATAATAGAAAAACTATAAATTTATTTTGGTGCCCTCAATGGTAAATATTGACATTAAAAATATTGCATGAAATAAAACATTTGTGATATCTCAAGTAATGTTTATTCAAATTAAAACTGTTGCATTAAAATATAGAAACACTCTCTTTTTTTCAATGAGAAGGTTATCTTCATAACATACAAAGAACAATTCTGATTTCTGATCAAAATTAAGGAATATTTGCTGCATTCACTCCATATACCAGGATCGTACACAAAACAAAACTAAACTGTTGATTAGATGTACAACTCTGTTCGAGCATGAGCATTGGGTGCCGCTTGGCGGTGATTAAGTATATATAAGGTGAAATTGAAGTTGGAGTTTCAGAGCACTGGGTATACACCCGAAAATTCTAATTTCCGAGTTTCAGAGTGAGTGTGAGTGTGACTAGACACTAGCAAGAACATTGAGCTTCGGTGCCCATTGCGGAGATCGAACATACACCTCGAGCAACTGAGAGTGATAATAAACTTGGTGTTTTTCGACAATCTCATTTGGTTTTCTGAGTAAGCAACACACACATAGGGATCCCTTAAAACTATTTTACACTGCTATATATTTAGGCAAGTTATTGCATATATATATGTGATTCCGTTCTCGTTTAAACCTGCATAGACGGCGACACCCGAGATCGGCCCGACTTCCACCGTAAGACGCTTATAATTTCTATTACTTTCTGTACCTATCTAAAAAATTTAATTCTAAAATTTTTAATTTTTACTCTTAATTTTTTAACACGTTAAAAACATTACTAATTTATTTTAATTTTCGTAGTAATGGAAATGAGTTTCAAATGTTTTACTTTATATTAAACCTTTCGCGAACTCTCTAACGTTGCCCGTACACCTCCAAATTAATTTCAATTTTCCACGGACCCCCTTAGCAGTCCATGGACACCGAGGTGTCCGTAAGAACCACTTTGGTAACCTAGGTTCTGTGAACATGATCATAGGCGAATGTCATATCTCACTTTTACTTTGGCGTTCCTTTATGTTACAGAATTTCACATATATTAGACAAGCTCTGCTCAAAAATAATTTTTTTGTTGAAAATTTCAGGGCAGACAAATCGATAAATTACAAAACCCGTGAAGTAGTAACATTAAGGTATCCGACTACGTTCGGAACCGTGATTTTGCAAAAGCATATAAATGGATAATATTTATGATATTTAGTGTCACTTAGATTAGAAAATGTATATAAAATGGTTTTAAGAATAGTATTACGATAAAAAATTATTTAAGTACAATATTTTGCAAAAAATGAACATAAAATGATCCATTTTAAAAATATTCTCCTTTTGTGAAAAATGATTCTATTATAATAATATTTTGCCTGTATATAGCGCAGACCTCTGTACAGAGGCTCAACTAGAATTTTTGAAATATATCACTTAGAAGTGGGTTTATCCATGTTTTACGACAACAGAGGGGAGAAATTTTAAGAAAAAAACGCCGATAACCATTTCAATGGGTTGTAACTCTGAAAATAATGTGAATTTTTCAAAATTCATAGTTGAGCCTCTGTGCAGAGGTCTGAGCTATATACAGGCAGAATATTATTATAATAGAAGCATTTTTCACAAAAGGAGAATATTTGGAAAAAAAGGTTATTCTAAGTTAATTTTTTGCACAAATATTGTATTCAAATAAATTTTTCTTTGTCAAAATGTCCTTAAAACAATTTTATACATGTATTCTAATCTAAGTGACACTAAATATCATGAAAATTATCCATTTATGCGCTTTTTTAAAATCACGATTCCGAACGTAGTCGGATACCTTAAGTTCTATTTTCAAGGTCTCTAGAATAGCTTCATGAGTATTTCTATATAATTGATATACTCGTATTTCTACATCCTTAAAAAAATTCACAAAATAAACTTCATAAGAGAAATAGTTATTCAGAGTTACATTTTCCAACAGGAAATCTTAATTTCCGTTCTTTTCCGCAGCTCTGACAGATTTTATTATTCTTTTAAGAATTTAGGGTCATTAAACGGCAAGTCCATGGTCATAAAAAATAAGTCAGCACAATAGCCAAAAATCCTTATGCAATAGAACACAATAAAGAAATGATAAATAAAATATCGTAGGTGGAAGACGTGACTTTTGATATATTTTTACGTGCATAGGACGTTGCCATTGAAATACAGTAAGCAATTACATAATCTAGAAATAGTTGCATTGTCTTAGTTTTCCTCAAAGTCTTTTAAAGCGTCGATTTTCAATATATTTTCTGATTCAAATATATCTACGAAAATGCTATATTTTATTCTTAAGTAATTAGACAATACATGTTTTGACGATATCCTTATAAAATTGCACACAATAAACTAGAAACCATACCGTGATTAAATTCACTTTTAAAAAGAATTTTTTCTACCGCTGCAAGTGTTTCTTTAATGTCTTTACACTGATAATGAAATATTAATATAACTGGTTAACGTTTTTATTTAAAATGTTTTAATCCCTTTATGTATATATATATATATATATATATAAAAATCCATAAAAATATAAAAATAGCTATAAAACTTAAGAATGACAAGTCAAGAAGATAGAAGAAATATTAGCCTCAATAGTACAAAGTAGTACTCAGTAGTAATATATATATACATATATATATTATGCATTGTAGTAGCGTTGGCAGGTGTTGGTTTGTTGTCATATCTGGTTTATTGAAAACGTCTTCAGAATTGAGTTTCATCTTTTATTTTGAAGCACACATAGCGTAACTGGTCAATCACTTCATATTTTACATCTATTTGTTAAAAACACGTAAGCAGACACATATAACAGAAGCGTCATCTTGATGGACACAACACAAAGACAAAGAGCTGCAGTTATTTACATTCTTACATGATGACAGCAGACAAAGAGAGCGATTACACAAGATTTTTGCTTTTATACCAGCAATGCAAGCGCGTGGTTATTACGTAACAGTAGTTCTGATTGGATTGAATAGGCGGGACAGGGATTTCGGACTAGCCGATTACGATTAAGATTACAGTGTTATTTTTTAAGCCAAAGACTTAAAGTTTGTTTGAATACAAAGAGTTAATAAAAAGGATACTAGAGGGAATTATTACAACACACACACATATATATATATATATATATGTGACAGCCTGTTGTTAAATAATTGAATTCATCATCTTGGATAATACTCGATTTATTGATGATTCGATGCAACTTTTTTCAATATGGCTACCAGTATGGAACGAGAGTATTGCACCCCCTCCTCCTCCTGCAAAGTCAGGTTTTGGTCCAAAAGCCGAATCTCACAGTGGATACGTATTTGGAGTAAGTCGGGCTTTGGGCGCCCTAGAGTCCTGCACCCCCGCGATGGGGGAGTTGCGGGGTAGTACGTTACGCCACTGTGACTGCCATTTGTCACCCATTCCAATAGAACAAAAGACGCAAACACAACAAGGAGTCACCAGCCCGCTCTACCTTTAAATAGTCCATTCACCCTATCCCCACGGGGTGGTAAAGAGTTCGCTTGTGGTAAAGAAAATGTCAACTTTCCAGATCTGACATACACACAAATTTAAAGGATAAACATATATTTACAGTAAATTGAAAGAAAAAGTTTATTATATTGATTTATAAACTTGCAAAAGCAGTCCAGTTTTTTAGAAGCACTGTGCCGTTGCCCAATAGCGGTGTCTTTTACTTAAGGTACTCTTAACGTACATATGTACCTTTTGTGTAAAGCTTATAACCCCAGTCAAATTCTAAACGCGTTCACATTCAACGTCAAGTTCACATTCTAACATAAGAGCACAAACTTTATGTTTAATCTCTAAATACTAACATCTTTCATAAACATTATTAGCTAAATAAGTATTATGTTCATATAATTAAATCTTCACATTTGGGCGTCAGCGGATTATCCGTACAAGTAATTTAATGTTCTTCGCTTTTCGAAAATGAAATGTATTTTAAAAAATAATTATTTCGAATAACGAATAAAATGCAGTTTACTTATCTATCTATCCATCTTTTTATCTATCTATTGTACTTAAATTAGATTTGATATCACCATATCGCCGATCAATTAGAATTCAAGGTTCCAAGGATCATTTGTTCTTCCTGTCTCTCTATGAAACTTTTAACATAATCTGGTATATTCCAATTCGAACACGAAGTTTCTGTCCATAACTGTAAGATCTATTGAATGAACTTCATTCTTATTCCATAAAGTGGGATGAATTTCCTTATATGATAACAATATCTTTGTTGATTAGAAATTTCATACCTTAAAAAGGCTTCTGGCATCGGCATCAATTTGAGTGGCCTTCCATTTGCTGTTGGTAGTAACTGCTGTTAGGTTTTGAAGCACCAATCCACAAGCTAGAGGACCGCTTGTTGACACACTGTCTTCATAGCGGATGTGAACGTTCTGGAGAGATACCTGATGAAAAAAATGCAAAAAGAGAATCCATTAAAAGACTTACAAGTGTATTTGAGGAAGATTAAAGAAAAATGGACTGAGTACGTTAAAAATATTTTTTTACTTGCTGTTCATCCGTCAAAACATATTTTCTCGATTGTGGCAAAAATACCATTGCCAAGTGCTTCAATTTTATCGTGGGTGAGACAGTAACAATAAGATGATACAAGATGTTTTTAAATGATAAAATGGTTCAAGGTGCTTTGACAAACTAGCCGTCAAACCTCTGGAACGTTTGTATTCTTGTGGAACCTCATGATTTAGCGACATATATTTGGCGTAAATCGTTTAGAATCTTAGCGCCAAGTCAGCTACCGTTGCATGCAAGCTGCGTCCTTAGGATTTAGTGCAAGTTGGTTGTATTTAAATCACAAGGGTTTTCTCTTTCTTTTTGGCGCCATTTAGCAAAACTTTTTAGCTTACTAAAAGAATTCGAGGGGTCTAACAGAAGAAAATAATTCTAAGACATTACTTAATCCCAATAACACGTTTGTCTAAGAGACTTTACGAAATCTAAGAAAATATTGCATTTATAATTAATTTAATAAACTATTATATAACCGTTACCTTTATTATTAATTAATTATTACATTCCATTTAATTTTTTATTAAATATATTTAAAAAATAACTGAAATCTTTTACTTTGAACATATAAATATTTAAATCACTTCGAAAAACATAAATCTCACAGCTGTTAAAACGAAATTCACACAGCTCACAATAAATAAAATCAAAATTTTGTAACGTTTGACTTTTTGTAAAAGAAAAGAAAGAATATATATACATTTAACTCTTTAGATGAGAGATTATTTTTGAAATTTTTAATGGTACCATTATCATCATTTTTAGGAAAAAAGAAAGTTACGCTATTTCTCAAAAATCATTTACTGTCAGAGTGGGCTGAATTGATAGTTTTTTACTAGATGAAAGAAAAAAAAGATTGAAAATCATTTTTTTTTCTCTTAACATTTTTTTTTTTACTTTTCTTCAAGAACTCTTTTTTCTTGTGCATTTAATCTCAACTTCAATTTCAGCTTTTAATGATATCCCGCAAAATAAATGAAAATGAGAGTATGCACTCGCACTTGAATCGATCCTAACAACGCCAGGTACTCTGGCAGCATGATTTCGTGTAATTTAACACAATTACTGTTTTCAATGTCGTCTAGGACGGAAATGGATTTGTTTCCAAACAACCAATGGTATCATTGATTTTTTGCCCTCATTATGGAGCGGAAAATTAAGCCATCAAAAAGGGGGGTGGGAAGAGGAATGACTTTGCAAAGAATTTCCAGGTAAATCACTTTATAATTGGGAAAAAACTCAACTGCAATCCAGCTTTTGTATCTCATCTTTTGGCAACAGTAACAATATATCCGCTCCTTTTCAACCTTCTACGTAACAGCAGTGCTTGACTGGTTTTGGATAGTTATTGTAACTGCGAAGTAATGGAGCATTGTATATATTGTGTGAATAAATGTTCCTTTCAGGGATTTACTCATCGAGTATCTTGAAAAAAATATTTTTACGTAAGAGTTTATTGTTCTTAATAATAAAGTTTAATCCTATTAATTTTAATCGGAAAATAAATGAACAATTTTAATGGCAATGAGAATTAATTTCAACTTTTTACTGCTATTATTTTAGATGCTATTTTATAATCTGATGCACAGTTTAAGGAACTAAAATTTATATTCCACTTGCAGCCATCTGAAACAATAATAAGTAATATAAAAAAAATAAGTCAATTCCTACTTAGGTCAAGAAAGAAAAATTTTATTTTAGTTGATTAAATTTATGAATAAATATTTGAAAAAACTGCGTTTAAATCATGTGTCCTCCACTACAAGTTTTTGAAAAAATGTGTTTGAACTTTGTGGATGAAAAAAAAAATGCATTTGAAGCCAAGAAAAAATTTGTTAGAAAAACCTACTAGTGCCATTTGTTGCAGGTAGTTCGAACTTTGTCAGAAATAACGCAGAAAAAATTTAAAATTAAAAAATAAAATTTAATTAATGAATTAATATTTGAAAAAACTGCATTAACATCAAGTGGCATCCACTACAAGTTTAAGAAAATGTATTTGAACTTGAGTCGATGAATAAAAAGTATTTTATTAACGATTGAAAAGTTGAACAAGTTATATATATAAATAAACGAATAAATATATATTAGGAGAGCGTGAACTAATAGTAGGATTGAAAATGTAAAAATAAAAAAAAATTATTA
Source organism: Trichonephila inaurata madagascariensis (assembly GCA_019973955.1). Classification (NCBI taxonomy): domain Eukaryota; kingdom Metazoa; phylum Arthropoda; class Arachnida; order Araneae; family Nephilidae; genus Trichonephila; species Trichonephila inaurata. The sequence continues at coordinate 7,240 of BMAV01009124.1, read as the reverse complement.
TTACGATTATGTTTTGCTGATTCTGATCACAACGATTGAAATAAAATCGTTTAATTTTAAAAAAAATTATTAGCACAAAATTTATTGTTGGAGTACTTATTTAAACGATTTCTAGTCCATATTTTAATCAGGGTTCCATGAAATTGGTTTTTTAAATATAAAAGAGAAGTACTTTTGAATTAATTAGCAACTCATTTGTTTCATTTTAAATAATAAACTTTTATACTTTTTCCCTTTCTTACAAGTACTTAATTCTAATTATTTGTTCTTCAGTTAAAATACCTTTTGACATTAACTTTATATTTCTCACAAATTATTTCTTAATTAAAAAACATAATACACTTATTTGAGAAAATAAAACCTTTGCTATTATATTTAACTAACATTTTTTAACTGGTGAGAAAGCAGAATTTGTGAAAAAGAATTCTAGAGCTGAATTTATGTCTCGGAGTTTGCATTAAGATCATGCTCACGAAACTTACTGTATTATAGTGTCAAAAGAATAAAAGATATGTTGAATAAAACTGATTTTACGATTTTTTTTTTTTGGTTCAAATAGGTTCATGAAGTATTTTTCTCAGGTAATTTAAATTGAAGTTTGATAATAATGTAAGATAATCCGTAAATTCAAACTGATATCGTCTAAATAAAGAGGAATAAATATTTTAAATATCATAAAGAATTTTCCATAAATATATCAATGCTCCTTTATTCATCAATTTATTATTATATCTTGGATCTGTCTTCATGTACAGTAAAAAAATTTTTTTTATCTCTGCACACACATAATAAATTACAAATACATATAAATTGATGTCTTTTTGATTCTCTTGTGAAAAAAAAATTGAAAATTCCTGAAAGAAATTCTACGTATCATTTTCGAAAAGAAAAATAATACGATACTTTGTAGATTTTATAGTTGTAATTATATGTAGTAATTACAATAAGCAGAAGATGAAACTACAATGTAGTGAATGTAATATCCTCTAATTTGTGACAGCTAAATTGTTATACATAGACATAATATTAATGCTACATTGACATTGAGTAGCGTAATTTAATTTATTAAAGTAATTTGCATCAAAATATATAATTAAAATGGACCTTCTTTTAATAATGTTAATTATTATTATGCATTAAAACTGAAAGCCTCTTACATATTTTTTTTTTGCTACATTCTTGTTCCTGCATCCTATTTGAGAGGTAATTAATTATAAAGGATCCGATTTTCTGTCACATCATTCTTAAGTAATGTACTACATGCATAACTAACTCCAACATTAATTTTAATTATTACTCTAGGATTAAATGAAGAACATCCATCAAGCTATTTTCGGTCATTTTTATGTTTTCATTTAAAATTTACAGCGTTATTTTTTTAATTTTGAGGATATTTCGCGAACATTTTTACAGCTCTTAAGAAATTTTAAGCCTGTTTCAGGAAAAACATTTTTAATTCAAAAATATTTTTCAAAACTTTTTAAAAGCTAGATACTTGAAATATTTTTAATAAATCATGAGTAACACCGACAACTGTAATTAGTCATTTTATTTCAATTATCCATATCCGAGAACCTCTTTGCCAACATATTCCGATATAATGCATTAATGAAGGAAATTGGTAATTCATTACATATCTTATGAATTATTTTAAGTAAATGCCTCAACAGTATTAATTTTAGGTCATTTAGAAGCATTTAAAACATGACCCCCCTCCCAAGTCCTGATGATAGCCTCATCGTGGCGAAATATGTTGGAGCTCGCTCCTGGCAGGGCATCCTGACGTGAAGGCCATTCCATTATGCCCAGCTAAAATCAGTGGCACTGTAGCCAAGACAACCTTCTACATTTGTGCTCTGATCCTTGAATCAACAGGAGCTGCACGTTTCCTCCATCATACGAACTCGTTAGCTCTAATTTAGATACTCATCGCCGTCACGCCAGCTTCAGATTTGAGGCTTCGTTCATCAAGTAAACTACAGTCTCTTCAAGCTTTGAAAATTCTACAGTGTAACATTAATGGTTTACCTATTTGTCCACTAGAACTGAACTCGACCAACACTTAGAAGTATCAGATTTGAACAAAGTTCAAGTAATTGATAAGAAGACAAAATTAAAGAAAGCTACAGCTCTTAAAATAAGAGGTTATAACATCTTTAGGGGAAACAGACCTTAGGCTTCTTCATTAGGGATGTAAAATATCAGAGTATTGATTTTTCACTAGATCAAACATTGGATCTTGATATTCAAGGCGTCAAGATATTCATAAAGAGAAAAACCGTTGCATATTCTCAATGTTGTTCCAAAGATCCTCTTCTTGAGCTCGACTTTTTGAGAGTCAACGATTTAATTGATCTTTTCTGACTGCGTACACACCTGAGAATTAGAACAACAACAAAAGATGACCAATTTTCAAAGCATTACATCTTGTTCCTTAACCGTATTACAATTAGAAATAATCGAGAAAAAAGGTGCCTATTAAAGCTTTTTCCAAAAAACAAACATACGCATCCTCTTATTACAAAAGAATAACACTTGCTTATTTCCCTTGAAACTGAATGAATATCGAATTGCGAAAGGCAGGATGTACCTAGGAAACACAAATGTTTCCTTTATTATCACAATGAAAACAATATAAACGGAAAAGTAGTTTTTCTCAGAAAAAAAAAATTGCAAAATTTTTTCCTTTATAGTTAAATTTGTATTTTATAACCTTTTACTTGCATTGAAACTCAATAAATACATTTAAATACTGTAAAGATATATTTTCCTACAACCAATCAATCACATTTAAAACTATTGCTGACATTTTGTTCACATTTTTAACTTATCATTTTTATTAAAGAATTTAGTTAATCTAAAAAGTTATTTTTTTTCATATCCAAATGTTTCGTAAAATTTACTTGAATTAATTGCAGGTGTATATATGCTTTATTAAAGCTGATTATGGTCCTAAACTTTTTATACCCTTAAAGCTCCTTTGGAATGTGGAAAGAAATTAGGGTATCTCTAGATAGCTTTTAAGAAATAATTCCAATAAAATATTAATTTCAATTTAATTTACATATAAAATAATTTAATTGCATTCCCTTAATTAGAATTCCAATAAAGGGCCGATAATACTATTGGTACCTATTAGAAAACAGTTTATGGAAGTTGTGTCCATTTTAATTTAAAACAAAGAATAGAATTTAATAAAATAAATATAAAATATACATTTTTAACTACGAAAATTATTAGAGCATATATCAGTAAATTATACTGCTTCTTTTCTAATTACCAGGATCGCATAGTATATAATTACAGCAATTATGTAAGTTCAGTAAATTTCATGAGCAGTTTCTTCTGTAGTTATACTAAATCCAAGTAAAAATAAAGAGTAAATTGTCAAATACGAACTTTGAATCTTGTTCGTGGAAAATTACACTGAGTATGCAAAACAATTTCATTTCAAAGGGGCTTTCAAATTGTAGTATCAATAAACTACTCTAGAAATGATATCATTCCTTAATTTACTGAGAACAGACACATTTAACAGTATGTTTCTTACATAAAATGTGAGAAAAATTATATTTCAAGTCAGGACATCTAAGGCATGGAGTCAATCTGGGTCCGGGCCCAGGCCTTACACAATGAGGGCCCATTCGTTTTGACTCATGCTTAAAAGATCATAATTTGTATACTTCAAAGGTTAAATGCTATTTCTGGTTATTTTAGAGAAAACTGTAATTTGCAATATGTCAACTGGCTACATGTGATGACCGTCGTCCATATGCAGGAATAGGCTACCGCCATCACCATCATTACTCATTCAGCCAAAGATCTGTCGAGCTAGTATGGCGATTGTAAAACATGCACATTTATTTGTTTCAGGCTATTGTTTGAACGAGTATTTGACAACGTATGCTTTATGAAAATTTGCTTTAAAGGTGATAGGTAGGGCTTACATTTGTATTGGGGGCTCAAGGCATACTTTTGTGTAGGGGCCCAGGGCCTCAAGAAGCCTTTAGACGTTCCTGTTCAGATTATTCGTTTCTTAGCATAAGGGATTTTCCTTATATATATATATCACGGTAGTCTCTATAGTGAAGACTACTTATTGAAATTCAGGCCAACTACTTTTGCCAAATTTCAAAGAACATTAAAACTCTAAATACTCATTCGTAGAGAAAAAAGTAACAGAAATAATACCTCTAACCCTTATTGATATATAAAAATCTTATTTTAACATAATATATATTTCTCTTCAAACCTATCTGTTTTGTCTTTTGTTTTCCTTTTTCATGATATGACGTTCTATGCATTATAATTAATATAACTGGAATATATATATATTATACATTTCCAAAAGATTTTTTTTCCTTTTAATGTTACATCAAGGAAACAAATATTTGTATGCATCTTAACTTAAAAGAGTTTTTTCAGTTGAACGGGTACATGCAATTATCTATAAATATTTATTTATTAACATCGAGGTTCTTTTTAAACCGAAAAATTTGCTTTATTTTGGGTCTTCGCTAATTAAAATAAAACGAATATAGAATGAGTAAAGAGAAATCTTGCAGTTTTTGTAGTCGGTTTCAAAATAAAAATTTAATTATGATTTTTTAAAATTGATTTGATATAAAAAATATATAAGTAAAACCAAATAAATTAACTTAATAATAAACTAAAGACATTATTACTTGTACGAGTAAAAGAAGAAGAAAAAAATTACCAGGAATTCTAAAAGTTTCTTAACACTTATCAAACAGTTCTAATTTCAAGAAAAAAAGAGCCATTTTCGTTTTATAATCATTTTTAAAAGGAAAAAAAACGGACTAACAAATGACTTAAAAAATATGCATAACCATGTTAAAAAGTAAGCAACGTCTGCAGTGCATCCGGTACAAGATGACATATCTTCAAAATCTTGGCCTTGATCATTACCCTAGCAAAGCAAAATACATATCAACATATCAATTTTCTTTGAAAATGCGCTACTGCTATTTTTTTAATCCACATTAAAAAATCCCTTCCAAACTCAACCAGGTCAATAGCCTTTCACCAAACTCTTCCAGAAAGTTATTTGTCAGAACCGTTACATAAGGTTATCACCCAATCCACCCTACCGAAGAAAGAAGGGTACATTATCCGCCCCAGAAGAGAGGATTATTAAGATTCCTGCCCCATCAGAATGGGGGCGTCCGGAATATGGGGCACCGGGAACGACGTCGTCGCCTACCTTTCTCCCACACGGATTCCATTGGTCACGCTTCACTCACCTGGACATTGTTGACGATCGTAGTCACCAGGTTCTCCATGAAACCCCTTGGCCGGTCTCCTGCAAAAAAACAAATACGTCTCTGAGTGATTTCCAGATGCAAGACTGCGGAAAATAAAATTAATTACCCATTTAAACTACATGCAGAGCAGACTATTTACGTGCCGATGAAATTGGGTGTGAGTACAATGGGTTTTGTGAGGGAATTTTACCATGATGTAGATCTGTGGTTTTAAGCAATGATGTGGAATGGTGTGGTCCATTTGTTAGAGGTTACGCACAAAGTGTTTAAGCTCCTTGCGATTTTTTTTTAGTTTACAGTATTGGGTTTTTTTTCTGGGATGTCTGAGAAAAGTGTCAATTGTTGTGTTTTGTTTTTGAATGTTACGGTAATGTTCCGTTTCTGGGAATACAAAACATTAAAATGGAATGCAGTGGTGTGGGTTATGTAGAAAGTAAAGAATTGCATTTATTGTAAATTTTAGGTGAAAAAATAAACGTTAAACATTTACATATTTTAAGAACAAAGAAAAAAAACGTGCAATATCTTTTTTTGCACATGGTTTTTTTTCCATACGGTAATGTTCTGTTTCTGAGAATACAAAACATTAAAATGGAATGCAGTGGTGTGGGTTAGGTAGAAAGTAAAAAAATGCATTTATTGTAAATTTTAGGTGAAAAAATAAGAGTTGAATATTTATATACATTTTAAGAACAAAAACAACGTGCAATATCTTTTTTTGCACATGGTTTTTTCCCCATACAATATTGTTCTGTTTCTGAGAATACAAAACATTAAAATGGAGTGCAGTGGTGTGGGTTATTTAGAAAGTAAAAAAATGTATTTATTGTAAATTTTAAGTTAAAAAATAAAGGTTAAATTTATATTTTAGGAACAAAAATATGTAATATCTTTTTTTTGCTTTAACTGTTTTAAAAACAGTATTTGTATTGTAAAAAAGAAGAAAAAAATAACACAGGAAAATTTATTTCTGTTCTTTGTTTAAAAAATGCATCGGGGATGCAAAAAATAGATGAAAATTGAAATAAACCAATCACATAATATTTTATTAAAGTTACTGAGATTAATGTTCAGAAAAATTTCTAAAGTATCAAAGAAAAGTAGTGTTTTTAACATTAACTCCATAAACTATGAATAAACCAACAGCTCAAAAATGTACTTTGCATTAACATTAGAAATACACAAACTTTAAATGATATAATAACATAACATTTTTTATTGTCTCCTTCAAAAAGAGTATACTTTCAAAACTTGACTTTTTACATCAAGTGTCAGAAGCAATTACAAGAAAAATAATTCTGAACTTCTGAAAAAAGAAAAAGAAACTAATAAAAGATACGTGATTTTATCCTGCCCTCTCCCTCTAGTATCAATGTGATTATTCCCCCCCTCCCCAAATAATCATTTTTAATTAAATGAAACAAATATTTTATCTTAGCTCGATTAATATTCTTACTAACAAGCACATTAAAGTTTTGCAATATTTTTTAAAGAAAACTCGTATAATTTTGTCGCACGGTCAAGTGATACAAACATTTCTTGGACTTCTACTCTAATTTTCTATCTTTCACACATTACCATTTCTGAGCTTCATAATTCATATGAAAATGCTTTGCAGAATTGACATTTGTGTAATAAGAATGAGTGATTGTTTGTAACATTGAAATGTAAAGCAACAAGAGGGTTATTGGCAAAAGGGCCTCGCAGTTTTGAGCCTCAGTTAGGACAGTGCTTCTCAAACTTTCAATATTTGCAACCCAATATTCATCCTCCCACCCTTTCATACAATACCAATGCATTGAATTGAATAATACAATACTTTGACGCGAAAGCTACAATACGACTTTAAACTCTTGTACCCCCGGTGTTTAAAACGTCCACCAGTCAAAACGAATTCCCCGACGTATATATAGTCTTTCCAATAGATCTTTTTTACCAACTGCTTCCTAAAAATT
>BMAV01009120.1:530517-641909 GCA_019973955.1 Trichonephila inaurata madagascariensis | reverse complement strand
ATTTATAATTGCATTATATCAATGTAAATGCTAATTATATATACTTTTTATTATGTCAGAATGTAATTTGTTTACTTTCAGAAAATTAATAATTTTTTAAAGTAATATTTTGTTTTCAACTTTTCAATAGACTCGTGCCCCCCTAGTAGAATCATCACGCCCTCCTAGGAGGCGCGCCCCACAGTTTGAGAAACGCTGCGTTAATTTGAAAAATTTATAAATAATGAATGCTTTTCAGCATTATAAAGTAAATACACGGAAGTCGCAGATTCTTTACACGTAATCGTATCCGAAAAAAGATTGAAGAAGGCATTTTGAGTGAGTAATTATTATTAACGTCGCACTACAAAGCATGTAATGAATGGCCGGAGTCATCCATTTGTGTGAGAGGGTCGGAAGGAAGATGAGCCATAGTCAATACAAACTCTATTGATTAACAATTCTCAATAACGATATACATTCAACAATCCAATTTAAGAAATACACCAATTGCTAAATATGGGGAGCAATAGCGAGGTAGATGAGATAATAGGAGTTATGATAATAAATCGGATCACTTACACTTAGCACGTCCAGGCAATTCACCTTCATATATTTGAAGATGATTTCAAAAGTAATCTAATTCAAACCGTCCTGAATCCAATTTAACGACTAATTGACCAAATCGTGAATTTTAATATTAATCAAATCATCTACAAAGCACTCTCGTCTAGCTTTACGTTAATTACTACTTACAATCCTGTTAGCTTCTAACATCTCTCTCTTCTTGAGCTTAAAAGTTAATCTTTGTATACAAGCCTTGATTCGCATAATCACATCTTCTTTGGAGGAGAAAAGTTTTCAATAGAATAATATTTAAAGACCCATTATTCCCCAAGATGATTAGTTGGAAGAACGCGAATAGACCCGTTACCAGCCACACAGGGATATTGCCCACAGACTTCATAATTTTAAATCACGTATTCAAGTGACGAAGACACCTGCACTAGAATCCCCCTCTCCAAACTTCAACACCACGTCACAGGGAGGAGTTTAAACCTCCACAGATTCAGTAGCATCAGCCTCTCTACACCACGGGACTTCAGTGGCACTTAACTAGAGCTCATGACACGCCTGCCACGAGTTAGTAACCATGACCACAGTTCTACCACGCCCACCAAGAAGGCGTCTTGACCGCAGATTTGTTTATTGACTATAAGAAGTTAACGCACGATCATTTGAAGATAACACAAAAAAAAAAATCCTTCTTAAAACAAAAAGACAAACCTTTATCAAACCTTGGAATATTCTAAAATATCGTATTATTTAATATTTGAGTAATTAATATCCACGGTGAATTACGCAATATTGCATCCATCCACTGGTAAAATTTGATGATATGAAACATTTTGAGAATTAAGACTGCAGCTATAACTTACTACGGTTGTTAAGCGGATATATACAATTATTTAGAGCGCAATAAGATTTTGATGTAAAGGTTCTGGTCGTGGAGGGTACAGTTCTAAAATTATAGAAAACCTTTTAAAAAATTTCGAAACTTAAATTCCATTTTACCCTATTTTCCGTATACTTAAATTCCTAAAACAGATAATTCTCTTTCTTCAATTATGGTACTCTAACTGAGAGGATGCTGAATCCTTGCTTCTAATATTTTACATAAATAGTACTTACTCCCTCTCCTTTGTTTGAAATAGCAAATTCTTTGTTTGCTACTCGGAAAACACACATTCTATAAAGATGAAAATTCATTGCATATATTTATATGTGGAATTATTGTTCAAATTACTCATTCCCTTAGTTTTATTTTAACTATTGTAATTTTTTTTTCATATACATATATGATCCTAGTTTCCCTCAAGTAACAGCATACATATTATTGTACATACGCACTATTATACATTCTTATTTATACAAAATATTTGATTATTTTAGATCTATTAATTTCCTACTATTGCTAAATGCTATTATTCAGAATTCCCAAATTTTTAATTTGTATTTTCCCGTCTGGCTAAAACCATTAAGTAATAAATTTAGCCGGGCTCTACATTTTTTTAAAAGCAATTTTCGTAAATAACCTTTTTTTTGTAATGGGTTAAGACGGGGTTCTCAAACTTTCAATACTGGCGCCCCCCTTTTTAATCACAATTTTTGCCCCCTTTTCATTAATAAATTACTGAATGCAATAATTGCACTTTTTTACGCTAAGGCTACAATACACGCGATCTTAATTTTAAACCGTACAAATTAATAACAAAATATTAAATTTTGTATATGTTTCTTTTTAAAAAAAAAATTAAGTAATAGGATAATTATGAGTTATATTTTTTTTAATTTTTTTAAATTGGAACATATTTGCAAAATGCGGTGGCTGTTTTGGGAAACAAAATATAGATAACACCCCAAATATAGAAAAAAATTTCAAGGGGTCAATTTCAAAAAAATTTTGCTCTGCAAAAAACCCTTAGGAAGTCGTAATACTTTTTTAAACTTGTTCTTAATTCAGTATTAAAAAAGGGGGTATTAAATTTTTTTTTTTTCCCTTTTTTTAAGTAATATATTTTTTTAAAAAAATTACTTTTAAGTAATAGGTTAATTATGTTATTTTTCTTTTTTAATTTTTTTAAATTGAAACAGATTGAGATATAATATTTAAAAAAGATTTATTTCCTTCAAGATCCATTTCAAAAAAGTAAAAAAATGCCATTAAAAAAAATAGCCTAATCTATGTGGGCTTTTTTTTATCATATCCATTACATCGGCATTCTCGGAACGTTCATGTGAGTCAAAAACCAAATAAAAACGTCTGCAAAAAACATGAAAAAATGCGTACCTCGACAATTCTAGCCCCCCCGGCCGAATCAATTAGCTACCGAATCTCTTTGAAGAAAACTTTTTCATTAATTTCCCGCGTTAATTGTAATTCACGGTTTTAAAAGATTTACGGCGGTGAATTAAAGCAAAATCATAGATATTTTTTTAAATCACAGCGAGCTTTCGACGATAATAAAGCATCAACAAGTACACAACGAGGGCAAAAATTGATAGTAAGTTACGAATGGGTTAAGGATCCATTTCAAAATACTTCAGAAGGGCTCTCAACTGTCGAAAAAGATCTTCATGATTTCACATTCAGTGACAAAATTTAAAAAGGCAATTTTGTAATAAATCACTTTTGAATTCGGGATAGAGGTGGATGCTGAATTTTCGAACTGAAAAAAACTTTCGTATACTATTACCTTTTTTAACATCATCCCTTTTGTGAATCCGGTTTTCCCCTGCAAATGATTTTTTGAAGACAAAATATATAGATCTGAGCTAAATATCAAAAAAATAACCCCTTGAGTGTCAATTTCAAATTTTTTACCCTTTCCCTTTTTAAAAAATTTTGCTCTGAAAAGGAAAACCCATGGAAGTCACTGATAATTTTTAAAACTTGTTCTTATACTGGCTGAAGTAAACACTTTTAAAACCCGAGTTTTTTTTTAAAAAAATGATAATACACATTATTCTTGATATAATAACTTAATTATAAGGAGAGTAAAATCAAGTGCATTAAAAATTAAAAATAAAAAAAAGAAAAAATGGTTTATTGTGAATACTCCTTTTAAACGGTTTTGAATGAACTGAAATTTTTAAAACCTCCAAATTAGCATTTGGGAATAAATTTTAAGTAAAAAAAAAAAGAATTAAAATTTAATGAATAACAATTGTGTTTTTTTTTAAATTTTTAAAAAGCGAAAAAGCCCGGGATCAGGTGTGCACTCGATACTAACGTTAATGGTCGCGGGGAGTGATGCCCCCAATTCTTTTTTATAATTATTTTCAATATACAAGATAAAAATCACAATTTCAGTGAATAATTTAACTAAGAAAAATATCCTTACCTATTTAAAAGGTTTTTTCTATTTGTCTTTCAAAATTTTTGACAAAATATCAAAAAAAACTAAAACTAAATTGTTCCAAATGTGGGACCTTTAAAAAAGGACACAAATCACAGACACTTTTTTCTAAAAAATTTCAGGAAAGTTATTTGCAAGCAAAACTGTCACATTTTTTTCACGTTATTGTAATTTTAATGTTCTTTGATGATCCAAAATATCCCGTTGAACTTTTTTTTTTTGCTTGTGTCTTTTTTAGAGGGGGGGGAAGTGATTTTTTCGGGGGACACTTTTTGGTTTCATATTTTCTTGATAAAGTTCTTAATGTAGCTATTTTAAAATTTTCCTTTTGTTTCATGTTTTTTCTTTTCCCCAAATTTACTTTTTTCATGATTAATATGCATTATTTCAGCAAGTATTTCCCTTGTTTGATCCAGCTTCTCCTTTTAGAGATCACAGATGCCCAACCTTTTTTTTTTATTCTGCTCATTTACATTTATAAAACCATAATCGGTTCTTAAAATTAAAACCATTCTTTAGGGGGAAAAAGCCCGCGTGCTCAAGAAAATATTTTTTTAAAAAAATGGTTGTGCCGGGGGAAATCGGTCTAAAAAAAGTAACCCTTTAAAATTCTAAAAAAAGTTTACCACCCCCAAAAAAAAAGATATGTTATCAATTATTTTAGCTCCCATTAAGACTGTCATATTAGAGGATTTTTTGTCAAGGTCATTGGTAACAAATAAACATTTTTCCCCCAAATTAACGATTTTTGTATTATATATTTCAGTTTCTCATAAAAATAAATCTTGGCCAATTAAAAACGTTCAAAAATGCCCCAAAAATGCTTTTTCCATGTATCATAAAAAATCTTTTTCCCTTGTTTTAAAAAAAACGCAACAAAATTATATAATTCACAATTCCCCAAAAAAAGGGGTGCAGGGGAAACCCCACCATAAGTTCGAAAACCAGCAGAAGTAATATTTAGATTAAAAAGGTAATAAGAAAATCTCATCGTAGGAAATTTCAGCAAAGCAAACAAAAAATTTTTTTTTTAGTTATAGGATCAAAGATAGCTAATGAGCGTTTAAAAATAGAATCTTTTATTTTTGAATTTTTTTTTTCACCAGATGATATATATAAATCATATCAATGTAAATCTTTTTTTTCATTATATCCAAAAAAAGTATTTTGTTTTTTTTTTTATTCCCGTAAATTAATTTTTAACCTTTTTTTTTTCGATATGCCCCGCGCCCCTTGAAGGGGGTTTTTTCGCACCCCAGGGGGCGCCCCCAGTTTTAGAGAAACACTGGGTTTAAGATATTTTATCCATTATTTTCAAACGGATTTCGTCAGAAAGGAAAAAGAAAAGAGGGGGGAAAGGGTTTGGGTGGCCAAAAGACATTTCAACCCCCAATTTTTTTATAAATTATTTTTTATATATATATAAGAGTTTCCTAAATCAAAAATGTTTATAAAATTGCAGCATCCATATATATATTTTTTAAATTCTATTTTTTTATATAATTTCCCAAAAATATCTTTTCCTAAATCTTATATCTGTTTTTTTTGTTTTTAAATTTTTGGTTTTTTTCCCCCTTTAGTTCTAATGATGATTCATCTTTTTTATAGCAAAAGAATTTTTTAAAATTTTATATATATATATATATATATATATTTATATTTATGTTATAAATTGCAATATCTTTTCTAAATTCTAACATCTGGTTTACAACACAATTTCTGTTTTTGCATGCTTCAGCTAAAAATGTTTAAAAATAATGATTCCCTAACTATTACAAAAAAATATTAACTTTTATATATTTAAATTCTCAAACGCCCTCAATAACAGGGCTTTTTCTTTTTATTGTGTTCCTCCTTGAGATTCTTACATTAGTTTACAACAGAGCATTAATGTTTAAACTAAAACGCAGCATCTTGTTTCAGAACTGTGTATATCTATCCTTAGAATTTACTCAAACACGAATAAAAGCCACCCAACAACAGTTTATACGACACCGTCAAGAAAATTAAACTCACGTAAAACATTTGGCGCTTCGTGACACCATTCCAGAGCTGCGAGCGGATGCGTCGAGTGATGGATACGGGACAGAAAGCAATCACATGAGTGGCCATTTCGGTACTTTCCCTAAATTGATACGTTTCCAATGTTCTTCTTTTTGAGTGATCGACGGTGAGTGTTTAACGAAGTTCTTGGAGTTCTAAAAGATGCATGAAAGTAGGTATTTGTGTTCCTCCGAATACACATGTATCCGTAGGCGAAGTGTTTGAAAATTGATGTCCTCGTTCTATGCAGCACATTAAGTTTTGTTAAAAAGTTGATCATCAGTTTCAATTTACGTCGCTAAAAGTCCAGGGTTTTGCAACTGTTATTTGTTATGCGCCAATAAATATTAAATTGAGTTAAAATGATGAAAGTTTTAGGATTTTCTAGACGCTTAAATAAGAATACATGCAATTATGCAAATTATCCGTGATAATATAAGTGATTTTTTATTAAATCATGCAACTTATTTTGACTGAGGCCAGCCTAATATTTTGCTACGTTATGAAAAAAAAAACTTTTAAAGGAAATTTATCTTAACCCTTAACACTGTCAAGTTATTTTCATGAATTGGGTATATAAATTGCCATTTTTTTTTATTGCAAAATCAAATGTTTAGTACAAAATCAAACATACTTAGTAATTAAAAATTGATATTTTGAATTACATGCATAAAATCTTTTTAGGTTTTAAAGCAACTGTATAATTGGGCTTCGTTTTTAGTAAACCATTATTTTCTAAGAAAAAATTAATTAAATTAAATTAAAATAAACAAAAATGAATACGTATTAGTACTTTAGCAATTCAGTTTTGCTTGGTATAATTGGAAACAATTTTCTAAGCACAGACCATCTCCTCAATCATTGCACCAGAATCGTGTATCTCTCCATATCTTACACTACTGTTTGTAAAAAATCAAACACCATGAAGGAATCATCAGAATTAAATGAACTTCGCAGCAAATATCAATTACAGGATGTTACGTAAAATAATTATGTTTCAGAGCCACGGTGCATGCGTGAAATGATGCTGAAAGCGTATAAATAGAGGGCTGCAGCGGGACTTTGAAAATAGTTAATGATTATTTGTTAGTGGCGAACGTTTAGTGAGACCTAAGTATGCCTCCACAACGAAATAAAGAGAAATTCCAACAACTTACGGAGTTTGAACGGGGAACGATTATCGGCCTTTGAGAGGGATGATTTTCCTATTGCGCAATAGGAGCTCGTGTTCAGCGGAACAGTTCCCCAGTGATGCGAGTTTGGAAGCAGTGGACCGACGAGCACCGACCAACTCGAAAAACTGGCAGTGGATGACGGAAGGTGACGTCAGTGCGTGACATCAACACTTGCTCCGCATGATGATGAATGACCGTACAGCTTCCTCCAGGCATGAGGGCTTCGTCAATTCGTCGACGTCTGCTGCACCGTGGATTGCGTGCAAGGGTGCCTTTATACAGGATCCCCCTTATGTCAAACCATCGATGGCTGCGTCTGCAATGGGCTCATGAGCACAAAGCCTGGCAAGCTGATTGGCACTAAGTTGTCTTTTCATATGAATCACGCTTCAATCTGTGGGACCATGATGGCCGCATTCGTGTTAGATGTTATGCCAGTTAACGCTGCCTTCCAGAGTGCATTATCGAACGACATAGTTGTTTAACACCTGAAGTTATGGTTTGGGGTGTGATTCGTATCATAAGTCATTCCCTTCCTTCAAGGCACATCTGGAGCTATCTTTCAGCAAGATAATGCACGCCTACAGGTTGCAAAGACTGTTCGAGACTTCTGTTCAACCCAACACATGCAACTTTTTCCTTGGTCGGCTTATTCGCCGGGTATGTCACCTATTGAGCACATGTGGGATTTGGTTGGTCGGCGTCTCGCTCTTGATCCGTATCCTGCAGCATCAATAGACGAACTTTTGCTGCGCATACAAGCAATGTGGAATTCTCTTCCACAAGCAGACATTCAAAATCTGTTTGATTCCATGCCACGCCGTATAGCAACACTTATTGCAGCGCGTGGTGGTTACACCAAATACTGATTACAGATACGCAATAGTGTATTTTTGCTTTGAAACTTTCGTCATTTATTTGAACTAATACAAGTCATTTGCGCATTAAATTTCATCTAATTCTGATGATTCCTTCATGATATTCCATTTCTTACAAACAGCAGTTTATGTTCCATTTGCGTCCTTTTTGGAGCAACAAACTTTGAAATGTCTTGAAGGCTCACGCTTCGGAGAAATAGGGGTGATATGGGTTATGAAATATCGTTCACTAAGGCTGGCAGAGTTAACACTACCGTAGGTGGCCCTCCGCGATTCTTTTGTCCAGAAGCTTCATCACATCAGATTTATGCAAAAGCTCTTCAATTTTAATTCTAAAAATGTAATACGTTTCCCAACTACATTTTTAGTGAGCAAAAGTGAGTTCCATAGTATATACCTTGTCTAGTAAATGTACAAATATCTTTTTATAATATTTTTTCTGTCTTTTGCGGATTGTCTGATGAAAGGATATTTCCTCGTCTCAGCAATCTACAAAACCCATAGTTAGATTGTAGTCTAAGACAATCTCTTTGGCTTGAGTGTATCTTCAATTTTTATTATTTTATTTTTGAAGTTGATCATAGAGAAGTATCATGAATACTGCTCATCAAACACCAACTAATGAAGTGAGTCCAAAGTAACTCTTCCTGATATCGATTCGGGTTTTACAAACAGATGAAGCCGAAATAAATTTCTCCCGATGTGTATTCGGGTATAACAATAAGATGAGCTCTAAAAAATATTACATATAATACTCGAGCGTGATATGTTGGTGCTCTAACGCCGTGCCCGAGATTATATCAGGCATGACAGTTAAAAGTTTAAAGCTTTAGATGCATTAAGAAAAACCCGTTTATAATCTGGTGTATAAAGCGCACTTTTAATACAAAAAATAAGATAGAAATTTACGGGTGCGTGCTGTATGCTGGATATAAAAATGATAATTTTAAAAATAAAGAAAAGGTGAGTATTAAAGGGAAATAAGATTCTTTTGTGTACTATCTCTGTTTATGCAAAAGTAATGTTATATCTTATGAATTCTAATTACTGGATAACTGTAAAATCGTCACATTCGTATTCCGCTATATCTTCAGGCACATAATGGAACTCTCTATTTTATTTTTTCACAATCTTGTTACCCTGATTCATAATAAATAATCATCTTTCATGCCATCTAGATCGCTAGGTATTCTATATTTTTAAATGACTTTTTAATTATATTACGTTTATTTTCATTCCATGCTTTTTTTACCCATTCACACACTGTATCTAAACATCAAAAGATAAAAGCATTCATTGCACATGTACTTTTCGGGCTCCTACGTAAATAAATTATAGTTAAAAAAACTGAAAAACACACTTTTATAGTTAATTGAACTAAGTTGTAACTTAATCGTTTAGTCGCCAAATCTGGAATTAGTCCCAAAATCTGACAATGGGATCTGAAATAAGTCCCAGATGCGGGATGGGATCTGAAAATGGGAAATTGTTCATCCTGATAGTTCTGATCAGGACAATCGAACAAAATTATTAAATTATTATGTTGTTATTAGTCCTAGACAAGTGAGCAGAACGTCGAATTAATCCGACCTTTTAAAGTTGGTAAAAATTGAGTTCAAAGATTTCGTTACATACCAGTGAAGCTTCTAAAAAGGTGTTAAAAACGGGTGAGCGTTATATGGTGAAGATACTTAAAACTTAAAAAATGTAGTTTTAAAGTAAAGGTGCTCTTAATATGGTACCTAAGGTATCCGACTGGTTTAAAATCATAATTTTCATCAAAAAAAAAATCGAAATTTATTTTATAGCCCATTTTTGTAGCCTGTTTAATAAGCTTTCTAAAAATGTCGTACTTTTAATTCTGAGTCAGTTAAAAAAAAGTTATAGCTGTTTTTATTTGAGGTAGTAAGCCCAAATCGAAACCGGAAGTGTGAGTTTTCAGTTGATTTTCACCGGAAAAATGAGATTTTTATTCATTTAAAATATTTTAAGGAATTCTTTTTATGTTTAGTAAACTTTATTTCACTTTATAAATTTTTTAATAGATATATTTTGCATTTGAAAATAGGCAACGGTTAACTGATTGCAATGTTTGCTTTGATTTAAACGAGTTGCTATTTTTTTATCATTTGTGTTCAAAATTAGATCTCTTTATAGCTTTTCATTAGTACTTTTATATAGAATTTTAGTTATTTTTAATTAAATTAAAGTTGACATGCAAAAAAAAAAGATCAATGAGGTCAAAAAAGAAGAGTTTTCCAGAGAGCAGAATTTGTTGGAGAGACGTTCTTCGGATCTTCCAAATTCAGCTATTAATTCTATTAAAAAGACTTATAAAGAACTTTGCGATCAAAATCTTCTAAGAAAATGTCTTCTCGGAAAAGCTCAGAACTGCAATGAGTCTTAACAATGTCGTGTGGAGTATAATTCCGAAAGACAACTTTGTCGAGCTACAAACACTCCGTTTAAGGAATTATATCGCAAAAATACTTTTTAATTCTGGATTTGCTGGTCTATTACCTCTACTTCAAAAATTAGGAATGAAATTATGTTCTGAAATGAAAGGATATTTTTGGTACCTTGACAAAACGAGAATTGTTGGTTTTACGAGGCATTCTAAACCAGATAAGAAACTGTCTCGTAAAAAAAGAAAGGCCCTTCAAAAATGTAAAAGTTTGAAGTATGAGGTTCAGGAAGGCACAGCATACAAATCTGGAGAGTTTTAATACCTTCTTAAGTCTTTAAAAAAATGTATTGCAAATATAAACTTTATTTTGCATTTTCTGAAGAATGTTATTTTTGAACATAAAATGGTTAACGGTCAGAGTTATATTTCTTAAAGTAAACGAAATATTCTTGTGAAATTTTTTGAGTTTGTTCTTCGTGTTATAATGAATGCTTTCTGCTAAAAGTTAAGGATAATTTTAAAATTAAGTTATTTTTTAATGTAATTTTATATGAAAAAAAAAAACTTTTTTCAGAAATATTCTGTGTTTTATATGTCGAACACCTGTATTCCATAATGTTATTGTAAAACGAGTTTTTAATAGACAGCATAGTTAATCGTTGAAGAATTGTATCTCTGCAAAAATTTTATTTATTTTTGTGATATATATTTTTCTAGAATTGTTAGCAAAAAGTTTTTTGCAATATTTTGGTACAAATTTCTTAATATTATTCTTCTTGCTGTATTTTCATAGTTTTGCAACATACTTAATTAAAAAATAACAATTAAATAATTATTTATGTTATATTTTAGAAAATTGTCTCCGAACCCAGTCGGATAACTTAAAAGAGAAATTCTTTGCTTCATGCCACCGAAAGATATAAGCGCACTTCAAGATAGATTGAAAAAAATTAAAAATACATATGCACATTCGAATCTTAACTCATTTTTCCCGAGTTGAAAATTGAGGCTTCTCAATACGATTTATCATTAAGAACTCTAAACACCACTGCGTTCCTCTTTTTGTCTTCATTCTCTTGGACTTCGATTCCTTACAAGTGTATTCAAATGTAGAGGTTTATGGTTCCAATTAGTCTTTGTTTCATAGAGGTATTTAGCCATTATCCTGGTGAGATGTTAAATGTAAAATCTCTTACTTCAGCAGATCAGTTTCAGTCATCCTGCGTAAAATTTTAACTGCTTAGTAATAGATGATGACATCCTGCGGCCAACTGCATTACCTTCCTCCACTCATCACCTATAGGCCAGAGATAATCAACGTTCGGCCCGCCAACCTTTTTTAAATGGCCCGGTCATGGCCCATTGCACTAAGAAATTCAATTATTGGAGAACAATGTGCAAAACATTTAAGGTATCCGACTACGTTCGGAACCGTGATTTTGCAAAAGCGTGTAAATGGATAATATTTATGATATTTAGTGTCACTTAGATTAAGGACATTATGACAAAAAAAATTATTTAAATACAATATTTTAGAAAACAATAAACTTAGAATAACTTTTTTTCCAAATGTTCTCCTTTTGTAAAAAATGCTTCTATTGTATTAATATTTTGCCTGTATTCAGCTCAGACCTCTGTACACAGGCTCAACTAGAATTTTTGAAATGCATAACTTGGAAGTCGGTTTATCCATGTTTTACGAAAACAGAAGGGAGAAATTTTAAGAAAATATGCCTATAGTTATTTCAAATGGTTGTAACTCTGAAAATAATGTGAATTTTTCAACAATCATAATTGAGCCACTGTACAGAAGTTTGAGCTATATACAGGCAAAATATTATTATAATAGAAGCATTTTTCACAAAAGAAGAACATTTGAAAAAAAGGATATTTTAAGTTAATTTTTTGCCAAAATATTGTATTTAAATAATATTTTTTGTCGTAATGTCCTTAAAACAGTTTTATACATGTAGTCTAATCTAAGTGGCACTAAATATCATGAAAATTATTCATTTATGCGCTTTTTTAAAATCATGGTTCCCAACATAGTCGGATACCTTAACAGGACATTCTATCAATCAAATGTATCAATTTTGCTATCAGTTGTTCTTTTTAATAGTAGAATTTAAGCAAGAGGCTTGGTGATAGATGAAAGAAAATAGAAATTATCCCATAACTCAGTAACAATTCATAAAAGTAAATATTTGTGTGTGTGTGTGTGTGTGTTCAATCGAAAAGTTAATATAGTATTAAAATAAAAGCCAAAATGAATTTTAATATTTTGATTAATTTTATTTATCAATGTTGCTTGAGTCTTAAAGTCTGCTTTCTCCACTATCCGCATGTTCTGGCCCGCGTGAAATAACTATCATGTGTATGCGGCCTGTTGGAAAAAGAGGTTGAGTAGCCCTGCCCTAGGTCCACAAAATAAAGCTAGGGTTTATATACGGCTCACATGTCTCTGCATTAACTCCATGCTGTTGATGCTCTTCCACAAAGAGTAAAACTACCAGATATTTCACCAATGGAACATATATGGGGTATGATAGACCTCCAGATTTGGCATCACAAAATAAAGTTCCGGAGAAACGATTTATGAATGATAGCAAAATGCATTGCAAGATCCGATTAGGAATCTTTTTCCATCCTTACATTGATGTGTACAAGAATGAATTCCCTGCAAGAGAATTTCACCAATCATTGATCAGCATGACGCATACCTTGACTCGTATTTAATATCAATAAAGGCAGCAACTTTCTTCATGGGGACTTGGTTTTTCTTTTCTCAGAAAAGATTGCATTGACACATATAATAAATATTAATATACCGAAATGACCCTTTATCTCATTAATATTTATACATCGAACAAACATTTAAATTTATTAAAGAAATGAATATCTAAAAACAATTTATCTCTTTGTAAATGATAAAAAACATTATCATTTTGATTTCTGATTCTTTTTCTTTTGGATTTACTTGAAAGATAGCATAATAATTTATAAGTAATACGTACTTGTTTTTTGTCTAGGAAGAGACTGAAACTCACTCAGCAGGGGCCTAGAACTATGCAGCTAGTCTCTAGTAATGTAATACACATTGTTATTCTAACAGAATTCATTTCATTAGTTTCCTTGCATTCAATACAATATTTATTTCATATAATGATTTAGATTTTGAACGCTCAATTAACTCCTAAAAGCAATTTATTACGAAAAGAGTTGGCATGTCTGGAGCCGTACTTCTATCTTTTTAGCCATGCAATCCTTGCACTCAGACGAAAAAAAAGCAAAAATTGACTTGCCTGAAGCATTTTAATCCCAATTTCAAAACATATAAAGACAAAATGGAATTCGGTTGGGATAAATTGTATAGTTAAAAGATGTTAAATGGAAATAAAACCATTGAAAGGGACTTTTTGGTTATTGGCTGATTAATCGACTGAATTTTCCGACGAATAGTTGCCATCGCGAGGAATAAATTAGGTTTTTCTTTTCGAATAAAAGCTAAAATTCCGAATTTTGCTGATTCATTGATTCATTTCTTTATTCAATAAAAAACTTATTCCGTTTCGAAAATTGCATAATCGAATAATATTGTCGATGCCCTCGATTGCAGCTTTCATCAGTAATGTAACTGAATATGAGATATGTCGCGACAAATTTTTAGTACTCTTAACTCGCTTTTTGTAATTTAGTTGTGTAGCTCAAGTGCCATTATGTGAATATTTTCATGGTTATGTCCAAGAAAAATGTACATTACGTAATTTTGCAATGAAGAACATTTGCTATGGAAAAATATTTGGAAAAACATTAAATGCTATGCAATATCTATGGAGAAAACACTCAATGTTGAGAAGTAAGGTCAATAGCTTTATAAAAAAAATTAAATATACTAATATATATCAGGGATTGTCAATCTTGTAGCTGTGGTGTGCCAAACCAATCTACCAATAGGATTCAGAATACCTAACAGGCCAGGAAATATTTGAAATAACTCGATTCCCGCGCCAATGCATGCAGAGTTAGAGAACAGAGATAAAGAATACAAGTTTACAGCTTTGTTATTTATTAATTTTGCATCATTTAAAGGTATTTATTAACATGAAAACACATATAAAATACAACTGCTTCTCCAACATAAATGAAAAATTAAAGTTGTTCGTATATTTTGTTATATATATCTTTTAAACTTAATTATTAAAATAAGAAATAAGCAACAAAATATAAATATTACTTCAATTTATTTAAATATTTTAATGCGAACCTTTTTCCTCTGCACCTCTCTGTTTTATATCACAATATCAAGGGTATAATTTGTGATTTTATATTTCACACGATTCTGAATGTTCAGTAAAATCCGCAAAGAAGTTATTAAATAAATTTCAGACTGAAAATATTTTTCATGTGAGGAAAGATTTGTTCACATGGATAAGTAGAATCAAAAATGAACAGCGGATAACATGCAGTTTTCTTTAAACAATTAAATCTCTGCAGAAATGACATTCAAAACTTTAAAATAACCATCGATTCCTTGTTAGAGTTATCTTTCAGATTTTTCAATAATTCCGCAAATTTGCCTTTTTATAATTCTGAGATAATAGGTTAATAAGTACCATTTCAAATTCAACAACTTTATTCAAAAATTCCTTGATATATAATAGTTAACGTTAATGGTATAAAAAATACGTATGACAATGTGTTTTTGCAATGCACAGTGGTTAATATATTTTACGTAATTTGTTTAATCAGTTATCATTCTGTTATTCAATTAAGGATTAAGTTTCGTATTAAGTCCTCTAGGAACTTAGCTCCCTCTTTTTTACTTCTGAGAGTGGTGTGAATTAAAATATACCGAAACATATTTCAAATGCATTGAGTTTTCTTCTTTATTAGAAGTCCTGGCTTAAAAACACATTGAATAATGATTTTACTGCTTGTAATGTAGTATATCACATCTTCACTCAAAACGTGATCATAATCATGATTATTACTAAATTAGAATAGCAATTTATATAAGAAAAATTAGAATTTTAATGTCATTTAAATTATACAGAAAATCTATGTAGTTATACCTTTAACCATCATTGAGTGAACTGAAGTGATTTTAAAAGTTTAATTTTTGTATTCATGCAAACTTTACGCATTTCATACTGAATTCAAATACGATTCCGCATAAAGTGCAAGATTTATCGACCAACGTACCAAAGTGAAGCTTTTTCCCATTCGTAACAACCTTTAAAATATTCGAGACAAACCGAATATTAAACAACTTCTCATTCACTTGTGCCTCTGAAAACAATATTTTTTTTTTTGTTCGCACATTTGGGAACCGTGACGAACCTCTCGAAAACACGAAAACTCAAGTGAAAACACGGTTTTAAAAACTCCCAGAAACACAACTTGTTCCACGCCATATTTCATTTCGCGACGAAAACGCTGGCAGGCGTCCCGCAAACCTCGCGAAACGTTTTTCGGAAAAGAGTTGCTTTCTAATGAATGACTGTTGACCTAACCACGAGCAACACGGTCGAAGTTTCCTCCTTCTTGAGTTATTATTACTAAGTATTTCTCGCATGCTACAGCGCCAGTTAACAAGAGAAATTTCTACGAACTTTGCGAAATAAATAGACCGGTTGCTGTAGTGGAATTGCTAAAGATTTTGAATCGTCTGCTGTTGAGATTCCGCGAACGAAATAATTTAAGAGTTTAGAAGTCTTCCGTTGGAATTCGAATCCAGAATTTCGAATATTTAAGAAAACTTGAATTAGCAGTAGAATTGTTAAATATTGTGAATATCGTCTGCTGGCGAGATTTTAAGACTAAGTTTAAATATTTTAAATTTTAGAAGTATTTGAAGGAAGTTGTGTCTTCGGTTGGATTTCGAATTCAGATTTTGAATATTGAATAAAATTATTGTTGAGAAATTATCTTTTTTTATTTATTTATTTTTTTAAATTTTTTATTATTTTTTTTTTATTTTTTATTAAAGTGATATTAGTTTTCAGACATTTTATTTATCTGGCTCTGACGCTCGAGCATATATTTGAAATAAGATTTTGTTTTCAAAAATAAAATTTAAAAAATAATGATAAAATCAGGTTAATGGACTAAATTCATGAGGATCACGTGATAAATGCAATAAAATGTTCTCCATTGAATTCAAAACTGTCATTAGACTTTTACTAGTTGTTCGAGTTGCAAAATTCAGATAAAATTTTTAACTTTGATAATTGGGTAAAGATGTTCAAATATTAAGATTCCTCAAAAAGGTTTTCAAAATTAAAAAAGGAAGGGAAAAAAATGCTTTTTTCATGCGTGTATTTTTAAACAAGACTTTTTATTTTTTTATCTTAACACCGAAACCTTTTTAAAATAAGCGCAAAAAGAAAAAAGGGCAAAAATGGGTTTGAATAAATGTCAAATTTGACAGTCAAGATAAAGAAAAACCCGGTTAAAAAATGAATTAAAATTGACATTAAACTAACTTGTATTTTTTTCTATTTGAAGATTTTAGGAAAAATTTTCAAAATTTGGGTGTTAACTGTTATCAAAAAAACAAAATTTTTTTTTTTAAATTTAAGAAAAAATCTTGTTTTATATATGTACTTTTAAATTAAGTGACAAATATTACTTTAAAAAAAAACGCTTCTGTAAAAAACGTAACTTGGCAACAACGAAGTGTCTGATCTGATGTGCTAAAAATAGATGACTGATTTACGTACTAAAACAGGGGTGATCATGTGACTAAAGGGCGTTATTTGAATTTAGTCCATTGGTTATGAACACGTTATTGCATTTGTCATGATTATAACGTAACGTCACACGAATTAATGAACTGTGAATGGTGTAAATCTTTTTCAATTAAACTGAGTCCTATCATTCGATCTTCTGATTGAACTGGGTCTAAAGACCCAAGTTCCTCAATGTCTTGCTCCTGTTCATGCATTTCTATGAGCTCATTAATTGTCAGCTCCTGACTGTGGAAATCCAACAGTTCTCGATCCCATCACTATCTTCTTTTAAAGTTATTTGCCTCGGCTGGATCTACAATTTCTTCAATCACCATTGAAGGTTCTAGCACTGATTTCGCCTGAGTTTCAGATATGGAAAACCAAGTAATATAAAAAAAACTTAAGTCAATTCCTACTAAGAAACAACAAAGAAAAATTTTACTTGATAGATACTTTTTATCAAATAATTAGAATTAATATAAATATGTATATACATAGGACAGAATCACAATATTAAGTGGTAATTAATGGAAATGGAAAAAGCAAACTCTGACAAAGAAGAGCCTGTCTGAAAAAAAAAAGAAGTGGAAGAAATTTCGGACAAGGGAATTTAAATGACAAAAATATAGAAATCACACAAATCGAGCATGACACACACCTAGAGCTGCTGGCGTCTAGAGAGAAAGGGAAAATTCCCAAGGGGATAAGGTTGTACCCCTGAAAAACGCCCGTGAAACGCTGGGCTAAATGGAGAGTAAACAGAATCGTACGAAGGGGTAAAGAGGTTGAAGCAAATTCGAAAAAGAGAATTTTAATGACATTAATACAGAAATCACACAGACACCGGAAGTGATGACACTGAGAGGGAAAGGGAAAATCTCCCAAGGTCAAAAGCTGTACACTTGAAGAAGCCCGTGCAACGCCGGGCCATGCAGCTAGTTTCTATTAATTATCTTAAAGTATCGTATCGTCATCCAAAACAATCGTGTATATAAAATTTATTTCAACTGAACGTTTTAAACGTGAGAGAAAAAAAATCTTTTAAATTTTACACAAGTCTCTAAAAGTGAAGCCAACGTGACTCTGTATCTGTAATTCTTTAAATAATAAGTTTCATTCAATTAATTTTAATTAATTATAATTAAATTATCGCATTGTCACCCAAAACAATCGTGTGTAGAAAATTTCAGCTCAAATGAGTGCTTTAAAATGTGAGAAAAAAACCTTTAAAGTTTTGATTCAAATCGCAAGAAATGATGCCAACGTGGCTGTATTTGTAATTCTTTTAAATAAGTAGTTTTAATCAATTAATTTTTATTAATTATAATTAAATTACCATATTGTCATCCAAAATAATCGTGAATATAATATTTAAGCTCAATTGAGCGCTTGAATTTGAGAAAGATAAATATTTAGAGAGAAAGAGTGAGTTATATATAATAGTAAGATTTGAACAAGTCATATAAAAAAAATTTTAAATCTCTCTCAATTCCTAATTAGATCAACAAAGAAAAATTTTCTTTTAGCTACTTTTTATTAAATAGTTACAATTAATATAAATATGTATATACATATGACAGAATCACAACATTAACTGATAATTAATTTTTATTAATTATCTTTAAAGTATTGTATTGTCATCCGAAACAATTGTGTCTATAAAATTTCAGTTCAACTAAATGCTTTAAAACGTGAGAAAAAAAAATCTTCTAAAGTTTTGACCCAAGTCGTTAAAAATGAAACCAACGTGGCTGTATCTATAATTCTTTAAATAATTAGTTTCATTCAGAAAATCATAATTAAATTATCACATTTTTACCCCCAAACAATAGTGTATAGAAATTTGCAGCTCAAACGAGCGCTTTAAAATGTGAGAAAAAAATCTTTTCATGTTTTGACACAAGTCGCCAATAGGATCGCTAAGTCGCCGAAAATGATGCCAACGTGGCTGTATTTTAAATAATTAGTTTTAACCAATTTATTTTTATTAATTATAATTAAATTATACTGTATTGTCATCCAAAATAATCATGTATATAAAATTTCAGCTCAATTGAGCGCTTTAAAATATATTTTATTAACGATTGAAAGTTTCACAAAGATAAATAAATAAATATATACGTGGAGTGAGCTAATAGTAGGAATGGAAAAAGAAAAGAAAGAATAAGGAGACAATACTGCACATCGAGTTGTATAGCTCAGAAACAAAGGATGAATAGATGATATTCGAAACTCGCGTAACTCCGGATTCACGAAAGTCTGGGTAGCGTAAATCGAGGTATTACTATAATTAGTTTCTAGCATCTGTTGCATGCATTCTGGTGAGAAAAATATACGTGAATATTTTTTGTAATATTGAGCTTGAGTTCACCTGAAGCTTTTGTATGTTTTTGTAATATTAATTCTCTGTAGAAAATGTTGATGATTTTGAATAAATCTAACGCAAAAGAATTAAATTTTTATAAATTAAAGATTAATTATTATTCTAATTAAAAAATAAATAAGAATCACAGGAATTAAAACAAACAATGACCAAAAAGCTTTAAGGTATCCGACTACGTTCGGAACCGTGATTTTGCAGAAGCGTATAAATGGATAATATTTATGATATTTAGTGCCACTTAGATTAGAAAATGTATATAAAATTGTTTTAAGAATAGTATTACAAAAACAACTATTTAAGTACAATATTTTGACAAAAATGAACATAGAATGACGATTTTCAAATAAAATTTTGTCAAAATGCTTCTATTATAATAATATTTTGCCTGTATATAGCTCAGACCTCTGTACAGAGACTCAACTAGAATTTTTGAAATATATAACTTAGAAGTGGGTTTATTCATGTTTTACGATAACAGAGGGGAGAAATTTTTACGAAAAAAACGTCGATAATTATTTCAATGGGTTGTAACTCTGAAAATAATGTGAATTTTTCAAAAATCATAGTTGAGCCTCTGTGCAGTGGTCTGAGCTATATACAGGCAAAATACTATCATAATAGAAGCATTTTTGACAAAAGGAGAACATTTTGAAAAAACGATATTCTAAGTTAATTTTTTGCCAAAATATTGTATTTAAATAAACTTTTTTTGTCCAAGTGTCCTTAACACAATTTTATACATGTATTCTAATCTAAGTGACACTTAATATCATGAAAATTATCCATTTATGTGCTTTTTAAAATCACGGTTCCGAACGTAGTCGGATACCTTAAGCGAATATTTAAAATAATTTTATGAGATCGTTATTTTTGTCTCTTGGATCATATTATTTTTAATTCTTCAAGCTTCATTTTTGGAATATCTAAGGAAATTTAAAATGCTTCAAGAAAATTTTCTTATCTGTCTTGAAATTTCCACGAATTTCATTTTAAAAATATTTGCTTCGTCATCAGGAAAAAAAAAAGAATACATTCGATTATACTCCAAATCAGATGTTCAAATCATCGTGCAATAATATTTTTTTTCTACAGATTTTAATATTGTTGGCCACTCAGATACATTATTATGAAATGTACATGAAAGTAAAAACACTTCACTCTCTTATAGTTGCAACAGAATATTGGAAAGATGTGTTCGATGGAGTGATACTTCCTGCTTATTAATATTTTTATATCTGACCAATAAATTGAATTGCTTTTCAGATTCAATTCAGTGGTTTTTTGTGCAATGAGTTAGGGAGTCTTTTTTTGGCGATCATTTCAAATATTCAAATAATTAATCCAGTGGCGTAACGGAGAATATTAGGCTCTCCGTGCAAAGTCGGGTTTTGGGCCTCAAGCCATACTTGGCGTCAAACCAGTGGCGTAACGTATACCCCTGCATTGCGGTAGAGCCCAGGGTTCTAGGGGCCTAAATCCTGATTGATGGCTTGGGGCCCAAAACCGGACATTGCAGGGGGTCTGTTACACCACTGAGTCAATCAGGTTTTAGACTCCCAACAATTTTTGGACTCCTCGCAATACGGGGTTGTACGTTACGCCACTGAATAAATTCCTAGTTTTGTTCAAAGCATTTCTGAATAACTTTCAAGTGTGATTATGATAGGTTATCCGTAAGTAATGCATTCTTTCAAATGCATGGACAAAAATTCTGTGTAAAAAGGTTGATGAAGTGAAATCTGTGGCTCTCTCTTTTTATATATGTATATATATATATATATATATATATATATATATATATATATATATATATATATATATATATATATATATATGTATAGAAAATGAGTGTGGGAGAGTTATATTAACGACGCACTATAAAACTGCACGAGAGCTTTTGGCGATGAACTTCACAATTTTGAGCCCCGGCCAAGTTGTGAGGACGAAGCTGGCACATTCCTGAGCTGCCAGAAGTTGAGCTGGCACATTCCTCTCCTAAATTCCACACCACACCAAAGAGAGGACGTTTGAGTCTCGGCATATTAAATGTGCTTTCGAACCCTCTACACGACGGGTCTTCAGTGGTACTTGGCTCGAACTCATGACACACCATTCACAAATCCATCGTCTTGAACACTAGGCTACCAAGGGTACTATATTTATATATGACAGGAATAGGCTATTGTTAAGGAATTTCTGTATCTGGATCCTTTTTAACATGGTTGTTGTAAGATGGTTGGTATTGATGAGACAATCTTGTTGACAGATATTCTATAATCAATCCACTTTCTTTACCACATAGACGAACAATACTCACACAAACAAAGATAGACAGTAAAAAGCACAAATAAAACATACGCACGTACTACATTGTAACGAAGACAAAAAAAAAAAAAAGGATTTTCCAGAGTCTCGGGGTTTTGAATAAAGTGACAAATGAAAGTTTCGAACTCATGACTTTCGTGGATGGAGCTTTCTATTGGAAGAAAAATATCGCACAATTCTTGTTAGGTGGATAGCTAGTAATTATTTATGCACGAGCCCTGAAGCCCAGGACCATTATAAAGCAAAAAGTTGTTCAGAGAAATTAAAGGGAATTCTTTCATATATATTATATATATATATATATATATATATATATATATATATATATATATATATATATATATATATATATATATATATGTGTGTGTGTGTGTGTGTGTGTGTGTGTGTGTGTGTGTGTGTGTGTGTAATGCCCTGCCTGGGCTGCGTAGAATCTTTTATGCTCGTTAAATATTATGTTTATGTTGTAGTCGTGGCATTTTAAAGAGGCTTTTAACTTCTTACTTTTTTATTATTTCTTGATAATTACATTGCAACAGTTCACATAAAGTCTAACATCTAAAAACGCAAAAGCAAACAGGTGGAAGCAAGCAGCGACATTTCACAAGACAAAGGCAAAGAGGATGAGCACAAAAAGACTTTCGTTTTTATATCGGCTGTGAAGATTGCGTGACTCCTTTCTAACATGAGATACGACTGGTTAGAACGGGGAGCGAGGTTTCTGACGCAATGTTACTATTAGAATACGATTAAGATTAACGCGTTACTCCTGTACTAAAGAATTATAAGTTTTTTAAACAAGATTATTTAAAAAAGAATAAATTAAAAGGATACTATAGTAGGGAATTATTACACACACTCACACACACACACATATGTATATATATATATATATATATATAAAGAGAGAGAGACTTACTTAAAAAAAGCGAAGAAACGAAAATCGTACAACTTATAGCTCTATATTATGCAGAAGCAGGAGTTTTTAGATAGACCCATACAAGTTACGAGACCCAAATTAGCAAAAATATCACTAGTTGGAACTGCTTCTTCTTAAATCGTTCCAAGCATTGAAATGTTGCGTGTCTGACAAAAGGCATTAATTCGAATGTCATCTTTATTCGATTATGGCAAAAAAGCTGCAATGTCACGGCTTACGGTTCACTGTGTAGCTTTAATATAGCATTGTAACGACGGCACATTAACACAACTGACACTCCTTTATACATGTAAAGTAAGTTTAACACATGGAGAAAAAGTGGCTCGCCGTATGGGCTGGAGACAGAACATATGGTTTGGAAGTCATTATCCTTTATTTGGCTTTTGGACTTTCGATGCCAATAGGACTGTAGGCTTAATGGACGAGACAGATTCCCATTGTGTGTCTATTGACGGGGCTGTCTGACTTAGGAGACTGACGCTTCAGAGGTCAGCAGCAGGATACTTCAAAGAGGAAATGGAGACGAGGTGGATCATAGACTGGATGTTTGATAAGCCTTTGTCACGGATACAATCGAGAGAGTCCAGGGCCATTGTTCGGTCCGCACCAGTGGGATACTACTGCAAATGAGATGCAGGGTGCAAACTTTTGAAGCCTGCAATGAGAGATGACGGGAGCGTGTATTTGACCCACCCCTGGAGTTTAAAAGGGTCAATTAGAGAAGCGAGAGGGGAAGGGGAAGCGAAACGACTGACGAGGGCTGATTTTTTGCAGTGAGAGGAGAAAAGGTAAAGAAAAAGCCGACGGTGTTGTCCTCCAGATCTTGTGGGACTACAACGTTTTTATGAGGCCTTTCGGGCATAGATAGATGTCGGAGCAAACCTCCCAAAAGAGACGCAATAGGGTTTGGGCAGAACCAGACAGAATTTTTGGGTTTCCCCTTAATATTCCATGCGTTTCAGATAAATTAGGAAAAAAATTTTAATTTTTTACTCTATGCTCATCCTTACCATCCAGAGCAACAGTATTGACTCAACAAAATAAATGTTCTAATTTTGATAAAACTAAAGAACATAAAATGAAGAGTTAATGAGGGAATACAAATTGTTGCTTAAGTCCTCACATTATTTTTAAATTAAACACCACCCAAAGGTTGTTAAATAATCATTATGCAAGGGAAGTATATTATAATCTACTTTTCTTTCTCAAAAACTAAAAAAGTTCCAAGTTTCACGACTCAGGGGTAAAATTAAAACCCTCGGGTAGGTTCAGAAATGATGGTGATCTCAGAAGATACTTGACGTATAATTAATCCTTTTTCTTTTTCGAAAATTTTCTTTTCTTCTTCGATAGTAATTCGTTTTGCATCCTTCTAGTTGTGAAAAGATGTTCTCTTTGCATGTCGAAAGACATTAAACCCTCGAATGGATGGTTGAAACGTCTTGAATGTCAAGGCGAGGGGAAATGCGATTGTGTGCTTGCTTTCAGCACAGGAACTCGATCTTTGAAAAGTTCTGAAACTACTAAAAGATGAGGAAAAGATACAGCTAAATGATTTTAAGACCTGCCTTTTCTTTCGTAACTACTCACGTTTGTTTAAACTTCTTTTGAGAGATAAAGAATTCTTTTGCGCGGGAACTTGGGAACGAACGTGAAGAAAATGGGTTTGTTTTATCTACGAAAATAAAGGCTTTTTGCTGTTCTGTGCTGTGAAAAAAATTTCATTCTTTTTTTTTCTTCTTCTTTTATTTTGTAGTGAGAAGATATTATTCGTGGATAATGAATTTCTTGAAATAGTTTTTTAAGGTGACTAACTAGATTTGAAAACTAAAACTAAACTGACTAAAAGTTTTGAAATATATAATTAAAAAGTGGATTTATATTTTATATCACATTTATTTACATTTCATGTCAGAATAGAGAAAGAAATTTAAACATTTATCGTTTCAACTGATAGTAACTCTGAAAATTTTTTCAAAAAGTTTAGTTATTCCCCGATATAGAATATTAAAGTCCTAGTAATACCAAGGCAAGATATTATTAAAGAAGCATTTTACATAAAAAGAAGAATGTTTCTAAAATATGTAATTTTCTCTTAATTTTTTGCCAAAAAAAAATGCATTTAAATAATTTTTTTATTGTAATAATATTTATTAAACAATTTTGCATGTAAATTCTAATACAGGTGACACTAAATCAATGTTTCTCAAACTGTGGGACGCCCCTAGGAGAACGTCATAACCCTTTGAGGGAGGTGAGAGCATATTGAAAAGTCGAAAACAAAAGGTACCTTAAAAATTATTCATTTACTGAAAGCAAACAAACAAAAAATACATTCTGACATAATAAAAAAAATAAAATACACATTTACATTGATATAATACACTTATAACTATCTAACTATAACTACATCAGTACTGGATATAACTATATCTGTACTGACTAATATATTTAATAATTAATTTAACAAAAGTAAGAACAAGTTTAATAATTACCAGTGACCCCACACATGGGCTTGTACAATATAAAATTATACACGAAAATTAACACTTATCTTGATATTTTGTACCATTTATAATTAATCCCTTAAATGAAGATTAAAAATTACGCGTATCGCTCCCCAATGCCACTGTTTATTACGTAGGTGAGAGGGTATCAGGGTTGGGTAGAAAAGAAATAAATAAGCATATCTTTTGAAATAAATAAATCCTTCGCAAACACGTTAGGTCATTTTATTGCATTCCATAGCCTTCGGAATAACTTTATGGATAGCAGAGCACAGAAAAGATAGTACTTAGAAAAGATGTATATATACGTCTGGGGAAATTAACGCACTGGCTGAGTGAGGTATTCATATATGCCGGCAGAAGTTAAGATGTTAAAGTCGCATTGTAGTCTTGCGTCAAAGTATAGTATTATTGAATTCAATACATTATTATTATATGGGGGTTGCGATGAAAACTACGAATTGAATAGTGGGTCGCAAATATTGAAGCACTGCACTAAATACTATACAATTTTTCATTTTTCTACGCTTTTTCAAAATGGCGATTTCAAGCGTAGTCACCTTAAATGCGCTGTCGGGGCTAATTAGGCTTAAAACAGGAGTCAAGAACTCATGTTTTATCAAGTGCTGCTTTATAATCTAATTTAAACTTTGCATATTTTAACATGCATTTATTTGAAGTAATGTATTTATATAATCTCCACTTTTTTATATTCCATCTAAGTAATATTACCTAACTGCATGTACAACATAGGTTTCGTCTCTTAAACTCTTGAAGTCTCACGCTACAAAAAAAGACATATAACCGCAGAAAAATTAGTTATTACCACACCTAACTGGTGGTTGGGAGCTATGAAGAATTAAAAACTCATATAAATTAATTCCTTTTCTTTTTGTGCTGCCTGATAAATTAAAGCAATTGATTCTTCATTTTCATTTTGAAGCAACCCGTAGCTTTTTGAAGCCCCCGAAATTTTTAAAAACCGGGAAATAAAGGACGAGGATGACAATGTTTGTACCCCACCCCTTTTACAACAGAGTTGATTTTTTGTCGATCAAAACCGCCCGGGGTGGAGACCGCCAAGACATTTTGGAGACCTAAGACACGCATACTAAAAGAAACAGATTTATGGAATCCCGTAGCCAGGTAGAGACTGGAGAATCGGTTTTTCACAATCGATGCGACTGCGTTAACTTAAGCGAATGATTCCATAAATCTGCAGATGACTCATGAATCTCCAATGTGGAAACGTTGTTTCGCTTAAACGTTCACCGCCCCCGTAAAAAAAAAAAAGGATTCCCCGAAACCCAGCCCCATAAAGAAGGGAAGAAAAAAATGTTGATGATCATTTTTTTCCCGCCATAGCGGGGGGTTCTTTTACTTTTCCCACCCCACGTTTCCACGAGATTGAGTTCGCGGGTTGATGTCATCATTGGCGACAGCATGG
Source organism: Trichonephila inaurata madagascariensis (assembly GCA_019973955.1). Classification (NCBI taxonomy): domain Eukaryota; kingdom Metazoa; phylum Arthropoda; class Arachnida; order Araneae; family Nephilidae; genus Trichonephila; species Trichonephila inaurata. The sequence goes on along the minus strand of BMAV01009120.1, from coordinate 615,174 downwards.
GGGACTCGATAGCGAATGAGTTAAGTACGTACCTCAGTTTCACATTCATCGGTTCTAGTATGTTCTCTGCTTGCTGCATTGAATACGTCCACGCTCCATGGTCCAGTAGTCACTCATAGTTGTTCAAGCATTCAACTTGACAAATTTGTGTTGCTTGTGTTTTTGTAGTACACATAGAAATCTGTTATATTTTAAAAGAGGAGTAAAGTATTGAAAACAAGTGTTAAGAAAATAATACGTACAATTTTAATACAGAATGGGGGGGGGAAACCCAAAACTTTAAAAATTAGGGCCCCCCGAACCCCCGGGAAAATTCTCCCCATCCCTTTCAAAAGGGTGTTCGACTTTACCCCAAAAAATGAGGAACCTTAGCCTGGGGGTTTTGGCGTATATCAGCGCCCCCAGACCTTTTATAAAAGTAAAAAACATAATTAATAAAAACCCCGCAAAAGGGGGTTGCCCCAAATCCCCCAAAATTTTGTAACTGTAACCCAACACAAGACGACCACTGATTTCGATTTACGGGTTAAATTTTAGTGGGGTTAAGAAAACAGAGTTATAGGGAGGGCCCGGCCATCCATTTCGTGTGGAGAGGGTCGGGAATTACGATTAGCCATAATCAATGCAACTCTATTTATTAGCAATTCTCAAAAAAGATACAAATTCAACAACCCTAACATGGGAACAATAGCGAGGTAGATGAGATACTAGAAGAATAAAGAACAAATCGGATCACTTACACCCAGGCAATACACCTTCTAATTCAAATCGACCTTATCTAACTATTGATTGACTAAATCATCAATCTTAACTTTAATCAAATAAGCTATGAAGTGCGCTCGCCTAACTTCATGTTAATCAATCACTGCTAACCTTTTTAGCACTCTAACCTCACTCTCTTAGTAGCTTGAAAGTTAATTTTTATATACAAGCCTTGATTTGCATAATCACATCTTCTTCTTCAGAGGAAAGTTTTCGATGGAATAATTTTTAAAAAGACTCATTATTCCCCTATGAGAAAAGAACGGGGTAGAACTGTTGCAAAGTATTCCGGAAAAAAATGAAAAAGAAGCGAATTTTGGGCCCGATATTTGGTAGAATATTTCCTAAAATGTATTTTTCTATTATTTTTTATTTATTCAACGCCCGTGCTTGGCTTCTTGATATTCCTATTTTTATTTAATAAATTGTTAAAATTATTTGTAAACCATTGCGTTACTGATTCAAAAAAAACATTGATTGGTTTAAAACGATTTTTTTAAAAATTTTTTTTAATCACGTAAAGGGAGTGTTTTGAGCACGGGTCGTGGCCAGGGCCCTAAACTCGAGTTCTAGTACCACTGAAGACACGACGAGCAGAGGGGTTAATGCATGTTAAATCAGTCAAACTCGAAGTTCTCCCATTGGCGGGGCAAAAACTCAAGACGGTGGGGGGTCCAAATTTTAGGTTTATCACCTTTTTATCGAAGCCCCAGAATTCCCCCGGGCCTTTTTCTAAAGGGTTAGAATTTTTTAAAAAGTTTTATTAATAAGTACTCAACTCAACTTTAAGTCACATGACAACTAAATGATTACTCGAGTGGGCTCAATTCCTGACGGTCGCATGACAAAGACAAACACTTGTTTTCCTTAGAATTCAAAACAAACATTAACCCTTTATTTACCGACGGTACTCACTTTAAAAAGTTACATAGAATAACCATTTTTACGAACATTTTAAAAATATTTAGCAGGAAAATTTTTTTTTAAATCCGTTTTCCAAGATATATAGGGTTCCCTTTTGATGAGTATTTTTTGGGGAAAGTGAATAATTTTATAGCAGAAATTCCTTTTCAGCTGAAGGCGTTTTCAAAACGGTTTTTCGAGGATTATTATTTTTTTTTCCGAAAAAAAAAGGTTAAGTCAAAAAGGGAAAATGTCTTTTTTTTTTGTTTGTGTGTTAAAAAGACCTTAGGAAAAAAGATTTGACTATTTATTTTAAGGGGAAAAAGTGATATAAGTAATATTACAGAGAAATATTTTAATTAATTAATTAGCTCTTTAAAGGTTAAATTTCCCAAATCTGAGTACTTTTTTTTTGTATATCCCTTAATTTTCAATATAATAATTAAAAAAAAATTGCATGCAAAAAAATTTCAGTAAATCATTAAGGGTAGATAAAGGGTTAAAATAACTTGAACTTGTTATTATCCTTTGGGAAATTTTAAAAAAAATTTCAAATTTATAATTGGGGGAAAAATTTTTAAAAAGTTATGAAAAACCCCCTTTTTTTTGTGCAAAGTTTTTTAAATAAAAAGGATTTTGTGAATTTTGTAATTTTAATTTTTTCAAATGTTTCTTTTAAAGAGAAAGTTTTTGGAAGGGGAAACAAAAGTTGGAACAACAAAAAGCATGAACTTATTAAAGGCCTTTTTTTTGGGGTTAGTAATTTTTATTTGGGGTTTTTAAAATGTGACGTCACATGAATTTAGTCCATTGTATGATTGCATTTTAAAAAGTAATTTTGGCAGTAAAAAGAAAATATATATTCTCAATAAAAGAAATTTGATAAAAAAAAAATTGGATTTAACAAATTTAAAATCGTCCATCGCTTTTTTCCGTCGGCTTAAGCATTTTCCCCTTAAAATTCTAGCAGGAAATAAAATATTTTAATTTAAAAAAAACATTTTAGTTCCACTAAATATTCTTGATAAATTTTAAAAGGGTTTCCCTTTTTGATACATAACAAATTTTTTCCCCCAAACTTTCCAGTAAAAATTTTGGGAAAATTTTTTTTTCCCGGGAAAATTACTTTTTAAAAATTTTTGCATTTTTCCCTTTAAAATTATCAGTCAAAAAAAAAAGGGAATAACAAAAGATAAAAGTTTGCATTATTTGATAATTGCCTTTTTAAAAGATAAAAAGAAAAACAAGAAATATTAGCTGCAATTAATTTAACTGAATGTGAATGTAACATCAAAAAAAATTAAATGGTTTTAATTAAGTATAACAACACATTTCAGTACATTTATTTCACTGCTAATCAGCATTTCGTTTCAGACACAAACACAGATACAATTTTAAAACTTTAACTTTTGTCATTCGAAGGCATGGAAGTAATAATTCAAATTAGATTAATGAATCTTTTTAGAAAAAAACCAAATGTGTTGATGTATAAATAGTTTAAGCTCCCTTCAGGATGAGAGATAACACAATTTATATATATAGGCTAATTCTCTACAAACAAGAGATAACATCCAAACAATAACAATCGAAAAACACATAGACAGTAGGAAAATCACACAATGAAGGATATATGAGTAATCGAGATTAAAAATTATAAAATGAATGCTAGTGTTATAAACATTACTGACTTAGTACAGCTATTATAAATAATTTAAAAGGAGGTTGAACATTTTTTTTTGGCCACCAACCTTCCCCCTTTTTTGTAAATAACACTGAGCAAAAACCAATAGGAAATATATAATGGATAGGAATATCTAAATCCATTATAAGACAGAGGTAACTTACCTAAAAATTGCACTTACAAATGCAAAGCCCGCGCTAAATCTGAGTGCAATAAATAAGTTAGTGCTAGATTCTAGACCCTAATACAGATTTAAATCAAGTGAAGTGCTGAGATGTAGCACTTAACAAAAATATAAAAAGAATGGAAATAAAAATTAATAAGAGTTGCAAATTATAGCATAACTTTAATAACACTAGAGTAAATATGAATAAAATAATAATAAGTAATTTTATCTAATATTAGATTATGCAGATAACTATAACTATGAAATATTTAAGTTTATAGTTATAAACTATATATATATATATATATATATATATATATATATTTCGAACGCTTCTAGGTGATTTAATGAATATAAACAATGGTTTATACAACACTGAGAGCCTTATACAAAAAAAAAATGGTACTTGCGTATAATTGCAACAATCGTCAATTCTATTAGCATCAACTCTAGTAAATCATTTTATTCTTATATTAAGAATTATTTTTTACTTTTTAGCTCAATTAACAATAAAAGCGTGATTTTTAGTTTTTATTCTTAAAAGAAGAATGTTCTGAAAATATGTCATTTCTTTTTCTTTTTTTGCAAAAAAATTGCATTAAAAAAAAAAAAATTTTTTTTTTGGAGGGGGATTAATATTATTTTTAAAACAATTTTATGCGTATATTCTAATTCAAATGACACTAAATATAAAAGAACCTTCACTTATACGACTTTTCAAATCTAGGATTCAGAAACTGTCACCTTATAATAAAAATTAACTTTAAGAAGTTTGAAAATCTAATCTTTTTCAGTGTGAAAACAATCTGGAACAACTGCGTGTTATACTTTTGCTGAAATCTTTTCGAATTAAGTAAGATTAACGATTTTAAAAATTTATAAATTGGACATTAATATTAGCATCTCATTTTTTCATTGTTTAAAAATAAGTTAATAAAAAATACTTAAATTATGACTTTGATTGTGAATACCAGAAGCACAGGTTTCATAAACTAGACCTTAAGTCACCTACAAGTTCCCTTTCAAACACTCTCTTAAAACTTCCCCTTTCAAATAGAAACTGTTCTTCACAGCAAATAAGGCTACTCGGAAAATATTTTACGTAGAGGCGAGTCAGAAGACAGTAAAATATATTAATAGATTGGCTGACATGATGAAGTCTGGCATTCGAAAATCGGCATCTCTGTGTAGGAGCGCCATGTTTTTTTTCGAACTGATGACGCCATGGCACATTCGCCTGTCGTGTTGTTCTTGCTGCATCCGGCGTTGGACGATGGATGATGACTTAAAGGTTCCAACGGAAGCGTCTAGCATTCGTTCCACGCTTTGTCGGGGAAGGCAATTAATAGAACGGATTAATTGTTCTTCCGGCTGAGTAGTGAACGGGGAATGCGAGACATTTTGACTTGGGGAGTTGTTACTTTGTGAAACAGTCCTATGTGCGTTTGGCCTGAATGCGAAGTATTCAAATTAAGCTGTCAATGCGCTTTGTCATGCATTTGAAATGTTTGTGCTTCCGACAGCTGGGAGGTTATGAAATGATGTAATTGCGGTGATAGGAACTAGAAGAATGTGAATGTTATTTGTAAATAAAGTTGCACCCCGATTCAACGAATTCATCGATCGAGCATTTTATTCGTTAATTCGAAGTTATTCGTTATATCGGGGTCCAAGCACATTTTTTTGCTCTTACGTTTTGGAAATTTTTTCAGCAACTGCGCAAAAATATATCCGTAGTTAGAAACAAGTAATATAAAAATAAAAAAAAATTAAGTCAATTCCTACTTGGATCAACACAAAGAAAAATTTTATCCTAGCTACTTTTTATTAATTAGTTACAATTAATAGAAATATGTATATACATAGGACAGAATCACAACATTAAGTGGTAACTCATTTTTATTCATTATCATTAAAGTATCGTATTGTCATCCAAAACAATCGTGTATATAAAATTTCAGTTCAACTGAATGCTTTAGAACGTGAGACAAAAAACCTTTTCAAGTTTTGACACAAGTCACCAAAAGGGTCGCTAAGTCGCCAAAAATGATGCCAACGTGGCTGTGTGTATTTGTAATTCTTTAAATAATTAGTTTCAATCAATTAAAATTTTTATTAATTATAATTAAATTATTGAATTGTAATCCAAAATGATCATGTATATAAAATTTCAGCTCAATGGAGCGCTTTAAAATGTATCTTATTAACGATTGAAAATTCCACCTTAGATAAATAAATATAGAGAGCTAATAGTAGGAATTGGATTACACACTTTTTGTACAATTGCTAAAATTGTTACTAGTGAATTATTACGCACCAGTTAACTGAAAATTTTAAAATACTGACAAATAAATGCTTGAGAATCTTTTTCATTCCTGACTCGAAAGAATTCTTTTTCGATTTTACGTAGAGAAGGAAATACTACATCATTTACATCTTGCTGTATAAGAGAGAGGTATGTTTTTAAAGTTTTCAAACTATGCAAAATATCTGAAAATGAAATAGTTTTGATAGGAGTTATCAATTTCTACATTAGAATTGTTATTCATTAGACCCGAAAAATCTACAATTTCCTCATCTTCATTTGCACCGATAGGCAGTCCGTCTTCAAATATATCATAAACGTTAAAATCTTAAAATATCCCGTGCGTTGTGCATTTGGATGAGAAGAAATAATTTTTTTTTGTCCTACTCTAGATTCCCATGATAGGTTACACTCATGACTCATCTACACCTGTAAAGTCTTATATAAGGGTTCTTACTCTTTCCTGTGGAAATTAGTTGCTCTCAAGAAAAGACTTTTTCTGTTTCGGAGAAAAAAATATACTGTGAAATCCGGCGTAGAACGAACACTTTTAACACAAAAAATAAGATCGTAAAAACAAAATCCAATGTTTTGTATTACAAACTAGTAAAAAAATTTCCAGCTGCTGAAATAATTCGTTGTTTCGGGGTTTATTATTCGTTAAATAGGGGGTTTTGCCTAAAACAAATCGAGAAATTAGTTAAAAATTTTTTGGGGGGGCCCCAAAAAAAATTTTGGGGGTTTTTTTAAAATTTTAAAAAAGGGGCCCCCCAAAAAAAAAAAAAAAAAAATTTTTTTTTGAAATTTAAAAATTTTAAAAATTTAAAATTTTTTTTAAATTTTTAAAAAATTTTTTTTAAAATTAAAAAGCCAGAAATAAAAAAAAAAGGGGAAAAAAATTTTTTTTTTCCCCTTTTTTCCCCCTTGTAAAAAAAAGGAAAAATTAAAATTAAAAAAAATTTTTTAAAAAAAATTTTTAAAAAATTTTTTTTTTCCCGGAAAAAATTTTTTTTTAAATAAAAAAAAAACTTTTAAAAAAATTTTTAAAAAAATTTTTTTTTTTTTTAAAAAAAAAAATTAAAAAATTTGTTTTTAAAAAAGGTTTTTTTTTTTTTTTTTTATAAAAAAATTTTTTTTTTTTTTGGGGGGTTTTTTTTCCCCAAAAAAAAATTTTTTTTTAAAGGGGTTTGGTTTAAAAAATTTTTTTTTTTTTAAAAAAAAAAAGGGGGGTTTCCTTTTGAAAAATTTTTTTTCCCTTTTTAATTTTTTTTTCCCCCCCCCAAAAAATTTTTTTTTTTTTAAAAATTTTCCTTGAAAAAAATTTTTAAAAAAAAAAAAAAAAAAACCCCAAAAAATTTTTTAAAAAAAAAAAAAAAAACTTTTGGGGTTTTAAATTTTTAAAATGGGGGAAAAAAAAAAATTGGAAATTTTTGGGGGGTTTTTTTTTTCCCCAAAAAAGGGGTTTTTTAAAACTTTAAATTTTTTTTAAAATTTTTCGTTTTTTTCCAAAAAAATTTTTTATTTTTTTAAAATTTTTTTAAAAAAACCTTTTTAAAATTTTTTTTTTAAAAAAAAAATTTTTTTTTTTTCCAAAAAAAGGTTTTTTTTTTTTCCGGAAAAAAAAATTTTTTAAAGGCCCCCTTTTTTTGGGGGGCCCCTAAAGGAAAATTTAACCCCCTTTTTTTTTTAAAAAAATTTTTTTGGGAAAAAAAAAACCCCTTTTTCCCAAAAAACCCCCGGGGGAAAATTTTTTTAAAAAATTTAAAAAAAAACCCCCCCTTTAAAAGAAATTTTTTTTGGGAAAAAATTTTTTTTAAAAATTTTTTTAAAAAGGGGGGGTTTTCTTTTAAAATTTGTTTTAAAAAGGGGGGGGTTTTTTTTCCCCTTATTTTTGGGAAAAAAAAAAGGGTTTTAAGGGGGGGGGGGGGGGGAAAAATTGTTTTTTTTTTTTAAAAATTTTTTTTTTTTTCCCCCCCCTTTTTTTTTTTTAAAGGGTTTTTCTCAACTTGGGTTGTTGAATTTATGTTGTTGTTGGGGTTGTGAATAAACGAAGTTATTTTGGGAAAACGGCTAAAACTTCCTTTAAAACCCCCCACACGCTAATGGTTGACCTTGGGTGGCCCCTTAGAACCCGTAAAGGCCACCCAAAAGTCATAAATATTTCATTCCCCTTACAAATTGGGGTCTGGCCCTTCCCCCCCCGGGTTTCCCTTCTCCTTGATTATCAGCGTTAGTTAGAGGTTTTGGGGTTAAAAGGCTTTCTGTAACTTTAATTTGTTTTTTAAAGATTAAAAAAATTTTTAAAAAACCCTTAAAAAAAGAAATTTTGAAATAATAAAATATATAAAAGGGTAAAAAGATGAAAAAACCAACAATATAAAAAAACCTTAAAATAAGGTTAAACCCGGAACTACAAAGCAATTGGTCTTTAAATCAATTTCCAAAATTTTAAAGAAAAACCTAAAATTTAAAAAGTTAACATCCTTAAAAAATTTATTTGAACCTTTTTTATGGGGGTTCGGTTTTTTAATTGGAAAAATGAATGGTTTTTGAAATTGAATAAAAAAATCTATTTTCGGAATTAAAAAATTTTTTGGGTGTTAAATTCACAAAAAATTTTTAAAAAAAAGAAAATTTTTCAAAAAAAATTCCCCCAAATTTTTTTCCACACCCCGCTTAAAAAATTAACTTCCCTTTTAAAAAAAAAAAAAACCTTTTTAAAAAGCTTTTCTTTTTTAAAAATTTGCCCAAAAAAACCTTTTCCCCTTTTCAACCCCCCCTTCCAACTTTTTCCTTAAGCAGGTTTTGGGTTTTTTTTGGAAAGGTTGGGCCATTTAATTTTTTCCCACTTTTGGCCCTTAAAAGAAACCCAAAGGGGACCTTTTTTAAAATTTTTAATTTTAAAAAAACCCGGGGGTTTGGGGGCCCGTCAAGAAACTTAAAATAGAACTTGGTTTTTCAGGAGTCCAGGGACTTTGTACATGTGTTGGGATATTTAAATTCGATACACCATGCTTTTTTCTTGCATTAAACCATTTTGAACCGAGAATACAGTAATACCCCGAAATTACGCGATGGGTTTTGGGGCTAAAATGATAACCGCCAAGAATCCGAAATTTTCTAAGGGGGTGTGCAATGTTGCATAAAGTAAATGTAAAAAATTTTTTAGTTGGTGTCGGAGACGAAAAGTAATAATTAGAAGCAAAAAACCATAAAATTTTAGGGGTTTTTCCCCAAAAATTACAAACTTTAAATTATTTTTTATATAGAAGGTTTCATAAAAAACCCGGGTCAAAAAATTTTTTTTTCCCCAAAAAATTTTTTCTAGCATCTGTTACCTTCCATTTTTTGAAAGGCCCAGTGGTTAGTGGTTGGGGCATCGCACTTCACACCACAAGTCCCGGGTTTAAACCCGGGCCGGGAAAAATTGGCTGCCTTTTTAAAACCCTTCAGTGGGTTGATAAATGGTACAAGCCGCGGGGAAATTAACACCGAGGGGGGTTGTTTTTTGGAACTACCCATCAGGGAAAATTTAAAAAACTGTTCCCCCATTTTGTTTGGGAAAAATCTCCCAGATTTTTTTTTGGGTCTAATCCCATCGACCCAAATTTTGACATTTTGGGAATCCCCAGACCATAAATTTGTTATACTGACTATTAGTAAAGCTATGGACATCTCAACAAAAGGTGCAGTGCATACTTTGGTTAACGGAATTTAAATCAGTCACGAGTGTACAGTGACGTGTTCGAACAGAATGGAGAATGGAACGTTGATCCTCCGACATCAAAATCTGTCCACCAATGGGAAAGAACTTTAAAGGAGACGGGAACTTTAGTATCTCAAACTGGCAAGTACCCTTAAGGCTACACAGTACCCTAAAAATTTCATTTTTATCGAATTTTTTTTTGCATTTTTTGGTAGCCCATATCAATAAGGTGCTTGCCACGAAATTTCAGATCTGTTAGCAAATTAGTTTTTAAGATATTTGAAGTTTTTATGAGCTATGGTTTTGGTTTCGGTTTCATTTTAAAGCATTTTTCCACTCTCAAATTGAATTAATTCAAAATATTTTTGAGCTTTTAGTTTGAAATGGTTATTAATTCCAATTTTCATTACTAAAATCATTTATGCTTGATTATGTTTTGAGTTTTTTGAGTTCTCATAATTAATTAATTAAGATTAATTTCATGGCCAATTTTTGCTTTAAAAATAGTTTATATAACTTAAAAGCTTTATCATTAATTTTTCCTGTAGAAAAAATGCCATGGCAAATGTATTCTCAGGTTTCTGTGAGAAACAATATTTCGAAGAGATGGAATACTACTGAAAATGATGTATCTCAAAATCAGCCCTCAGCTGATTCTGCAATTAGATTTCCGAATACAAGTATTCTGAATTCAAATGTTGCAGATATAACTGAATATTTCCTTTTTTTTTTTTTTTTGATGTGCCATCTTACATTATACTAAACATATCGAACTACTATATTTTGGTATTTTACAGTCGTACGACAAGAGCTAAAACTTCCTAAACTGCCCCAAATTAAAACTGAAAAAAATTAAATACTATGAACAAACCTGACTATTTTTGAAAAGCTTTAGAAAGTTAGTATCATTATTATTTTTGTACATAAATGCTTCGTGTTTCAAAACTTTTTGTAGAAATATTAGGTTAAGATAAAGCTGAATAAAACCTGACGTCTTAACAAGGCTATTAATATTATGCAAAAATATGTTTTTTGAATTAAAAATATAATTTTCAGTCATATTTAATAAAAATAGTGTTTTAATGTAGAACATACAATGGAAAATAACATATTAACAAATTAGAGTTTTATGGGCATTATAAGTTTTTGTTTTATGACTTTACAAACTTTAAATGCGTTTTTCTCAGACTTCCGATTTTTAAGGTATAAGTGTTTTATAATCCCTAAGGCTTTTTTTCTGTTAAAAGAATCTTGAAATTTTTTGTATATACTCCCAAAAGTATGTTCTATGAAAGTTAGTATGGGCTTAGGGTGGGGGCTTCCTGAGATTATTTTCACAGGAAATGCTAAAGTTGATATTTTAAAATTTTTCGTATTTTTTCAGAGTTTTTCTAGAAAATAATTATTAAAATCAACAAAGGGAATAGATTTTAAAATCCATACAAACTTTTATTTTGTAATGACCTAAGAAACATAAATAACTTAAAATGACAGCTAAAAATTTTAAAAATTGAGTATTTTATAAAGAAGTTTGAAAAACTTCAAAATTCATATTTTTTAAAATTGTAAAATAATGGCTGGTCAAACTGACTTTTTAATTACAGAGAATCTCAGCTTAATAATATAATCTAAATATAAAACATCAATTATTTTTACTGTAACTGTCTCCTAAAAATTTTTTTGAAAAAGGGTACCGTGTAGCCTTAAGTTTTCGTGATAAAGACACTGTTGATCGTGCGCTTGACTCATTTTGTAGGAATTCTGATAAGTCTATTAGGCAAGCCAGTAACGACATTTCATTTTGTTCGAACTCTTCGCTGTACACGCGTGACTGATTTAAATTCCGTTAACTCAAGTACGCACTGCACCATTTGCTGTAGCATCCATATCTTTACTAATGAATAAGTGTAACAAGTTTATAGTCTGAGATTTCCGAATAATGCGCACCCGTGCGGTCGATCGGACTAAACCCAAAACCTCTCGGTGGGATTTCCAATCCACGAATAAACAGTGTATTACATTCTGATGGGTAGTTCCGTAATAATGAGCCATAACTTTGGATACTTTAAGTTCGCGGACCCTCTATATGTACTTACTCCAACAGCAGATTTGTATTAAAAATAAATTGAACAGGTTGAAAAATGCTTCGATGTTAATTTACACGTTAAAAAACTTTTTTATCTATTCATTTCCTATGACATTTTTTTCTATGATGTTTAAAATTCTATAATCTGTAACTTCATCTCCGCCAACAACTGTCATTACTGTCAAATTTTTCATCGCGTAGGGTAATAAATTGAAAAATTTTGTATACTAATGACTTTTGATGATAAGAACTCTAATGTAGCGTAATTCCTTTTCAACCTGGTAGAATCCGCGATAATGACTCTAACGATTTAGATGGAACTGAACTAAAGTGGTGTTCACTTAGTTGAATATAAATATATAATCAAAACGGTTCTCAACTCAATTATACTTTTTTTTTCCTTTTTAAACATATCTCATGCTTAAATTAGGGAATGAAATTCTTTAAATTTAAATGCTTTTTCATTCAGCTTTTTAAGAGATAATAAAGACACAATTTAGTTTTATTAAAAACTTTAAGTGTAATTTCAAATAGTCTTTTTAAAATGACCGAAATATGTATAATCACCACTTATATGTGTATTTTTTTCTTCATATACGTATATGTAATTACGTTTTAACTATATATATATATATATATATATATATAACACTTATTATTTTAAATATTTTTTTAAAAAACATCATTATCAAGTAAAATTGTATATATTAGAAATCGAATCATTTCGAAAGCTTTATTTTGAAAGTTATTCACGTTCCTCTCGCATGTATTATTTGATGCATTTTGAATTTGTCATGGTGGTGGTTATCACACATGTTGGCGTCGAGGGGAAGTTTGGAGGGTAAGATGGTGAACGCAAGTTTCATCCTCGTTACTTGGCTTTGGTTCAAAATTTTTAGGTTCGTCACTAATACACCTCGTGTAGCCTTATAGGGCTATGTTAATTAATAATATTTCAGCCGATTGGGCTGTGACCAGAAATAGCGGGTGAGGAGGGGGGGGGGTAAAGAAAATCCTTTCAGTATTAAAATAAATACCAAAAAAGCTTTCATTTATCAACGATCAAATGTTTATAAAGCATAGCTTGATTAGAGCTACTTTAACTGCACTCACCCCGTACTATTGACGAATTTAAACAAATTTTAGCAATGTCATTACGATGATATCAAATAGGTTGCCATAACTCGCGTAAAATCTTAGACGATTTATATCTGACATGCAGTTAAACTTTGGAAGTCTGGCAGCTGGGCGGTGGGTTGACGGTGGGCATGCCTGTCACAGCGGCACTGGCGAAGAACAAGGCGCTGCGGGTGCAGTGGTAGATGTTGACCATCTTTCCTCACCATTGTTCCGTTGAGTATGGTTTTGGGCTTTAAAATGTAAGACTTGTTTAAGTACTTGTGAAGGCGCTTTGTTCTTATGAGAACTGGAAAATGAACGACAAAGATTAATTTAAAATTTTGTTTTAAACACGGCGGGGCACCACAAAAGAAACAAGCGATGTTGAGTTTTTGCGTTTATGAAGATCAAGAGAAACTGTCACATGGGGGTATTGTGTAAAGGTAGTTCGCCCGTTTTCGAAGACATGAAACAGTTTCTGACAACCCCCATAGCAGAAGACTGGCGACCGCCATCAGTGCCGAAAACATTGAGAAAGTGAAGTTAATCACTGAAACAATTGTGGCATAATGTGGCCTTACAACTGGCCAACACCACGGGGGAGGGGGCAAGACTCTAGGGAGTCTGAAGCCTGGATGATGCCTAGTACGTAAGATCCGGCTTGGGGCCCGAAGCATAACTTTGCAGGGGGGCCTTAATATTTTACATTACATCTACTTCAAGATGGTATTTTATAGCTATGCGCAGCGATAGCTGATAGACATGTGGGTGCTTAACTAATCCATACGACAAATCATTTACCCAGAATTTAGGGATAAGGAAAACGATATTTATCGATAATGACAATATTCCTAACATCCAACGAAGCAATGATAGGGCTTTTGAAATCAGCAAAAAGAGACTTCTTTTTAAAGTTTTCAGGACTTTTTAAGCAGGTCTCAGGGGGCATGGAAAGATTTAGGGAGGTAGGTTGTTTTAAAGAGGGTTGAAGTGGTGCTTTTGTTGAAATGTTTCTAGCACTTCGTTAATTTTACAGGACTATTCCCCGAACTTTATTGTCAAAGGTTGTATAAATAGCTTCTCAACTTTCTTTTTCTGCAGATGCTTAACGAAATTTTAAAAAAGTAATCCAGCTGTTATTTTCTCACTTTGATACTCAAATCATTATGTTTAATATCTTAATACCTGTTTATTGTATAAAAATTTAAATATGTAAATACTTCTATGGTCCCAACCTTGGCGATCGGAGGAATTACTACCAAAGCTTTTTAGGCGTAGTGAGGTGGGCGTTGCAGATTATTGGTCATGGACTCGTGGTGGCCTGCGTGGCATGAGATCCCAAGACGCTGGTTACTGTTGATATGGTGCTGCTAAGGTTCAACATTGTTGAGGTCAAGGTTAAGGTCGAATCACTCCTAAGAAAGGCGGCGTTCTGACGATATTGGGATGCTCGTAGATGTAAACTTTGACATGCTTCAGTAAATGTGAAAGTCAGTCGGCGAAAGAGTCTATTGGAGTGGGTTGGAAGTCAATCGGTGACAGAGACCCTGTGGAGTATTGATGCTTGTAGAAGTGTCTCTCTAGTGTTCGGGATCGTCAGGGTATCGAGAGTCTCTTTAAAGGTACAATGCGTCCCGACCACAAAAGGGACACGTGATGAAAAATCACTTCACGGGATAGCTATTACACTATTGGTCCAAGTAACCCTCCCGCGGTGGACTTTGAAGCCGGTGGTTGGCGTGGTAAGTGCTTCCGCCACCTCATTATCGGCTGGATCAAAGGAGGTCAATCCCATTGAGCAGGGGTGTCCAACACGCGGCTCGCCAGTACGTAAGTTGCGGCCCACCGACTCTTTCTTTTTAAAAAAATTAAATATCAAGTTCTTAGGTAAATTTATATATATATATAAACAAATCTACAATGTATTTGCCTGTTACCTGTTCTTATTTTAAATTAAATCCTTTTTGATAATAGAAACATCCTTTAGATTAAAATATATTTATATTTTATCAAACAGTTACATTTGATTTTAATGTAATAAATTATTTTTTTAATAAATTCCGAATTGCATTATGCATATCCTTTACTATGGATGGTACATGATTCTCTGTGTGTGCGACTTTCATTTCTCTTCCTCCTTTTCTGTTTGGAGTGCTCAAAAAGCAAGAGGCAGTCAGATATTGTTTAATGTTTAAAAAAAAATATTCAGGAAGGTTAAGATAAAGAGCAATGTATATATACTTAATCGTTTGCGAATGACAGCACAATCAAATTTCAACAATGAGCAACGAAAGATCAATTCAAAAGGAACACCGTAATTTTCAAGAAAATGGCAACTGTAATATTTTAAACATTACTTTATCATTGCATTATTATGTTATCTATGTCTGTATACATGAAAAATAATGAAAACAATAATAATAATTCATTCTGTTTTAAACTTTCACTCCAATAAATGTTTTTTTTTGTTTTCAAATCTGATATAAAGGTACATATTTTTATGTGCGGCCCGCGAGATTAATGTTTTTCCGAAGTGGCAGGCAAGGTCATTTGGGTTGGCCACATCTGCCTTAGAGCATAAGCGTCGGGGTGTCCAGTCTGGAATACGTTCCCACGTGAAACTACCGATGAGACATCATTAGTTCCCTAATAGGAAATGGGTCCTTTGATGAAGACCGCCGTAATTTCGAGCTTAGTGGCACTGAAGCACCGCCATGTAGAGGGGACCAATGCACGTTAAATCTGTCGAGGCTTCCCTTTGGCATGGGGGAAGTTCAAAGAGAGTGTACCAGCTCAGCATTCTCGTCACTTGTCCATGTTTTAAAATTACGAGATCTGTCATCCATAGTCTTCGTGTTGATTTTTAATGCGAAGTAAATAAACACTCATCATAAGCATTGGCATGGCAGCTCTTTGTGGGTCTGAGCCTGCCTTAGAAGTTTTTTCCATTCTACCCTTCTTCCAGCAATTAATCTCCAGTTCTTCATTTTTAGAATCGCAAAGTCCTCACCCACACAGTCTTTCCATCTTCTTTTGGGCCTCTTCTTTGGTTTTTTATTAGAGGGAGTTGCATTAAAATGTGTTTAATGCTGTTCGTTCTGGGCTCATTCATACTATATGCCCAGCCCATCTCATTCTACTTAGTTTTACGGATGTAATAATATCTTATCACTGCTAAAAATCGTATATATTTCAAAATGATATCTTTTTCTCCAACTGTTTTTTTATCGAGAACTGCATCAAATAAGGTCCGCAGGACCTTCCTTTTAAAACTACTCACTCAAGTGTGATGTCAGTAGTTTCTGTAGAATTCTCTGGATCACAATATTGATTGCTTTCAAAGTGTTTTGTTGAAAAAAGGGAAAGAGGATGTAAGACTTTACGTCCTTTGGCGTGCAAGACGGAAAAAAAGTAGATAACAGCTCAGTTGACGTTTTCATCTTCTGATTTTAGAACATATCCCCTTTGACGGTGAAATTTGAGTGTGGGAAGTCTAGTGAGAGACCGAGGTGTCCCTTGATCAAACTTCAATGTTACGAGCATTGAAGTAGTTAGTCTTGAATGGGAGTAGCATAACGGAGAAAATTAGAGTCCCCCTGCAAAGTCAGGTTTGGGGTCACAAGCCGGATCTTACAAAGAGTACCTACTAGGCATCAGTCAAGCTTTTGATCCCCTGAAATCATGGGCACTCCTCGATGCAAAAGGTGTACATTACGTCACTGCTGAGTAGGCCTTGTATCAAAGTTCCTTGGGGGCCCTTTCTAAGAACTTCTTAATATTTTTGCACTTTTGGGGCCCCAATGCTTGGGAGCTCCATATCTTTGATATGGATGATACGGCAGTTGCTACGCCCCTAATTACGAGGTTCATGACCACTACCACTTCAAAGTAAGAGGTTAATAAGCAATCAATCAATTGAAACATATTCGATAAGTTGTCAAAATAAGCAAGCTGGAAAATTAAGGCAAAAAAATCTGTTTCATACTTTCTTATCTTTTTCTTACTAGGAATTCGCTTAAAAACAAATCAGAGCTCTTACAACCATTTTCAAGGTAAGGTCCTTAAAACTATTTCCCATTCCTCCCCTTTCGAGTCGACCGAATAATCTTTAGAAAGTTATCGAGCAATTTAAAACCCCTCGTCAAAACAATTTCTTTTCGCATGACGAAAACAAACTCCGTTGGAAACGATTCGTAGGATCTCTCGGCATATCTTTTAATGATCTCCTTTGACATTTCAACTCCGTCCAATCGATACTTTTAGCATTAAAGAAAGTTTCGCTTTTTTAGAACACTCTGATTGCTGAATTTGGCGTCAATTATCATAAACTGCTTTTTAGAGTAAATAAGCGACTTGTTTAGCGATCGTTATGTTTAAAAGTCACGATTTAAAGTTCACCTTTCGCCTTTTTAAAAGTAAAAAATGATAACATTTTAGCTTATCACCCTCCTCCCCCCCATCTTCCATCCATGGTAATGGAGAAAAAAATGAATATCGAATTGTGCTCCAACAGCGTGATGTTTGGTATTTACCAATCATATATGAATCATGATTTGGAGAGTGATTTTCCGAGATTTGTCAGCACGAATATTGGCGATATTCTTCGATAAGATACACACAAGCACAATAACAGATCAGAATTTTTTTTTATTTTCTGCAAATAACTGTGTATGTGTTTGGCTTTTTATAAATGCTATAACCGATAAGTACCTGACATATTCGTTTGTATTGGATTAAAGATGTCGGTAATGATAGTCACGTGATAATAGTTATTATTTAAATGATGGCAAAAATTCATTGCTTCAAGTTGATACCAATTCAAAAGACGTCACCAAAAACTGTCATCGTTATTGTTGCGTTCACGGATACACAGGAATACGAATTCACGCTGAGTGGGTGAATATTAACGTCGCACTGTTCAGCTACACGAGGGCTTTTGGCGACGGACCTAGTAATTTTGAACCACGGTCAAGTGACGATGACGACACTTGAGCTGGCATCCCCCTCTCCTAACTACCGCATCACACCAAAGGGGATGTTTGAGCTCTCGACAGAATTAACTTGTATCTCTCCCTTACAAAGCGGATCTTTAGTGGTACTGGGCTCGAACTCGTGACATGCCAGCTACGCTCCGATACCTTGACCACTAGGCTACCGTGGTCTAGCCTACCGCGGCTATGTAGAGGGCCTGATAACCGTTGCACCTGTTGGGGCTCAAAGTCTAGATTTGGCGTGTTGTGGAAGTTTGGAGGTGTCAGCTCAGGTGTCACCCTCGTTGCTTGATCACAGTTGAAAATTACGATGTCTTTCGCCAATAACTTTCGTGCTGTTTCAAAAAGCCACCAATCAATCAATTCATGATTTATTTCAACATGATTATTTCCGAAGGTGAAGAATTCATGAAAACACAATTTCTATATAATGTAAAATTGAATGGATCCCATATGGGACATAACCTAAAATATAACCTGATTTGTTATTACTCAATAGATTAAAATGCAACTGCCATTTATTTTTGAAAAAAAATATATAATCGAAGTGACAGTAGATTGAGTACATAAAAATGAAAAGTCCTTTTTTTAAAACTTATACTCACGTAATTTGAACTTATAATTTTTGTAATATTTCTTCCAAATTTTTCGAGCCGAAAAGTCCGATGGTGAATATAGAAACATTTATTGTAAAATTCTCTGTGTTATGATAAGAGTTTTTATAGAGAACTTTTTGAAATGATAGCCTAAATTCGAAAGGGTTATAAAATTCTTTTATGAATTGTAAAATATTTTTCGTTTTTTTTTTCTTTTTCTCAGACACACACACACATTTTTATTATACATATAATTTTCTTCATACTTATAAATGTGAAACTGTAATACTCAGTTTTACATAGTGGTAAAAATATTTTACAATCGTTTTATCGTTCCTGTCTTCATTCGTAGATTGCTTTGTATTATAATGCAAAATATTTTCTTATGGAACAATATTTTTCATTTAAACATATAAAGTGCAACGCTAATATCTTACATTTTAGAACTCGAAATGATTTTAACGGATAAATACACAAAAATTTGCATAAAAAGCAATTCAAATTCAATAAAGAATCTTTCCATTCGCTTTTGTCCCTTTTTTCATAGAAACCTTATTTTTTTTTACAATCCCCCTGGTATAAATTGTTCCATCACAAAACTTCATTTTTTTTCTCTTTCGAAAAAATGGAAGATGTATTATTCAACAACGAAGAAATTTTTTCCAGTTCCTTTTGTACCAATGTATTCTAGGGGGATTTTTTTGTTGTTGTTCTTTCACCCTCTGAAACTTTGCCATCTCTTCTGTGACACTGATCATCATAACAAAGTCAGAACCATATTTTTAACTTATCCGGATGCTTGTATTTCCCGAAGAGAAAAAGAAAGAGGAAGACAGGCCCCTGTATTGGCATCCAGCCTTCGAAACTTCTGGCATTATTCGATAAACCCTTATTTCGAAGCGCAGTAAAAAGGCAGATGATAGCCAGTGACCTTGAATCCCATTGATTGAAAGCAGCTGCTTGTGACAAGCTCGCTATTTACGAAGGCAAAAAGCGGCATCGACAGGTCTTAATCAACTGTCGCGAATAAGATGCTGCCAAACTATTATTTCCCTGTGATAGGCTTCTATTTTTAAGCTCTAAGCCAGTAATAAGCTCCCCTATACCTCATAAGTTTATGAATCAGTGTTATAACTAATGACAGTTAAATAAATAAGGAATATGACAAAGCCGTCAAGCCTTATTCAAAAATAAAATCCTTATTTCGGGCTAAGGATTCCATCATGTCAGCCTGAAACAAGCAATAGCTTTTGCTTTATTGTATTGATTTTGTTAAATGTTACATATTGACAATAACTGACCAAATCTGCGTCTGGTTAAGTTACTCGGCTTCGGATTCATAGATCGCGGGTTCTAATCTACGACATTGGTGACCTTGGCTGAAAAGAAAAACGCAGACCTTCTGTTGTGTCGTGGCGCCCTCTACCCTCAAAAAGAGCAATCAAAAAGTCCTCAGACTCCCTTGACGAAGCAAGCAATGCCATCAGACTCACTTGACGCAGCAAGCAATGTCATCAGACTCACTTGATGCAGTAAAACAAAGTCGTCAGATTCATTTGGCGCAGCAAAAAGTCACTTGACGCAACAGTAACAACTCACACACCCTCACCATAATAACAAATATCTCGTTCGTTCACCTATCCATTGACTCACTGGTGGGGAAGTACTGTGGTGGTTCTAAATAAGCCAGTAACAGCCTCCGGATAGGAGTGATCACTTATGTCTAGTGATTAAGTTACTCGGCTTCGGATCCATAGATCGCGGGTTCTAATCTCTGACACGCATCAATAAAGTATTATTACATATTTGTTTCATGAAATAAAAGTTTTTCTAATCCTGTAATAAATGTTCCTGTAATTTGCTGCATAAGTAATGTTCCTGTTGGTTGGAATGAACATTTTTTTTTAATTAGATCTTGTTCTATTGATATGTATCTAATAACACAATCACTCTTTTATTAATAGAATAATTGTAAAAGGATAGAAATTCAATACAAGTGGATGATTTATCCTTGTGTGCGAACTTTAAAATACAACATGAATGTTAATTTCGTAAAAAATGTCATATTTGATTTAATTTTATTAAGAATTTCTAACAAATCGGGGACTATTCAAAGCGGTTAGTCCTCTTCCTGATCTCTCACATTGCAACGCCCATCTTCAGTTACAAGGAGTTGCTGTCAGTCAGAATTTAATTAATGTTGACGTTCGACTACAAAATGGCTTGGATGTAATCTGATGTCGAGGCTAAGAAGAGGTATCGCCCGATTTGTAATGTCGGATTACATTAAAGGATACAAATGGCAGAAGGAGATATCTGACACAACAGTTGTATGAAGCGAGAGTTCCAAACGTTTATTGCTTTTGATTTAATTGGACAGCAGCCATTCAATTAATCCTGTTTAATATACGTTCACAAATAAATATCATGGATGTTTGGTAGGCAAATTAAATTAGCTCTGAAACTTCAAAAACCTTTGTTCTAAAGCCATACGGTAAATAGTAAATGATATATATATATATATGTGTGGTGTGTGTGTGTGTGTATAATTAAATAAGATCTAAAATTAAATACCTTATTTGTCCTTTAACTTTTATTTTCCACATCTTCAAGTCTTAAATTAAAAATCCAATTATTTCAACGAACAGATAGTCCAAACATTACACTTTTAACCCTTAAGTTCGCAATTTTTTAAATTTCTATGAAAAATTTATTTCAGCTAGTTCTCAATTAATAATAAAAGGGAAAAATATGGAAAAAAAATTAAGCAGTTTTAAATTGAATTTCAGTCATTTTTTTTGTTTGGTGCAGAAGTGCAACATTGCGCAGTAGTGCTGTAAATTACAAAACTTTTTTTTATATGAGGATTTTATTATTCATCATAGAATGTTTAAATTTCCTACCTGGTAATTTACTTCGTCAATAAACAAGAGGAAGCATAATATATAATGGTAATGGATTCTTTTTAAAGCCAAAACACAATTCTTGAGGCAACAGAGATTTTCATAATTGTAGTGATTTCTGGAAAAAATGTACTTTCTTCTAGTGACAAAATTAGCATGTATTTCGTTGCAGTAATCTTTTTCTTCTCAGATAAGTGATTTGTAGGTAATTAAAAAAAATATTGAGTCTGTTAAATTATAATAAATCATATGTTGCAGAAATGCAACAGTGCGAAGTTAAGGGTTAATCCCATATCATTAATTTTTACAGCCTCCATAGGCCATCTTTAACTTTCAAGTAGAACCCATAAACAAAAAAGATTACTTAACAGTACTGGTCATAAGTATTCAGCCCAATTAAAAACTTGCAATTGGCATCCACGTTCTCTCAGCGTAAGTTTGTCGAATGCTCACTGAATGAAACCGTTTTTAAAAAAGCTTGGTCTTCACTACACACTTAAAAATTTCTTGAATTTCTTCTCAATGAAATGAATTTCTTAATGAAATGAATTTTCTAATGAAATAAATTTCTTAATGATATGAATTTCTTCTTAATGTAGGGATATTTTAGATATCGAAACGTAGAATTTCGAATAGTTATGAAATACTAATAGAGATTTTAGGAATTTTTTGTAATCCTTGAAGAATTAGAACATAATTGTGCAGACCGTGATAGCCTAGAAGTCATGTTTACGGACTGAGTCCATGATATTTCGGATTCTGAAACAGAAGAATTGCAAGACGTGTAAGAAGCCATATATCCTTACCATGATTCCACTTAGAAATTTAGTTTGAAAAAATGACCCCAGAATATTTCATTTGTCACTTAATTACATTATTTATTATTATTATTAATGTTATTATTTTTATTTTTACACAACACGCGTTAACGCGTAGTGTGGCATTTGGGACATAATTTAATTCCCAGTGCCTATTACGTTCCAGCACGTAGTCAAAATATACTGTAAGAATGGAGTTTTACAACGCTTATCAATCAATATTTTACACATAATCATTGCTTATTTACTTCTTCATGGCATTAACTATCAACATAACCTCGCACAGCCTGCAGTCAACGTGTTAATTTCGCTCTAAAAAGGAAACAAGTTTTTAAAACGTTACTTATAAGAGCCGACCTGTAAGACTTTACTTTTGAGAGATTCATACATTTTAGAAAAAAAAAAAAAAAAATTCCACTTTAAACATTCTTTACTTTTGAAAATATTCTAAATGTGTAGAATTTTCCCATTCAGTTACAATGCAAAGGAGAAATAAAAACAAATTTTTTTTTGGGGAAGAATCAAATTTTAAAACTTTTAATTAAAAAGAAAAAATTTTAAGAAAAAAGGATTTTTTTTTGTTTGGCCAAAAAAAAAAGATAAGATTTTCTAATGGAAAAAGAATTTTAAAGAAAGAACTTTTTCTGATTAGAGAAAGAAAAGAAAATAAAATTTGTTTTCTAGGGAAGATTTGAACTACTATTAGAATTGAATTTTAACTGTTTTTGATTGAAAAATTTAATTCGAAATTTTATACAAATAATTGTTAATTTTTAGTTAGCATTAAGAACAATTGTTCAAGGGGGGGGGGTTTTTTTTTTTTTTTTTTTTTTTTTTTTTTTTCAGTTACTATTGCAATTACCAGCAAGTAAAAAGACTTGATTGGATTCTTTAGAAATTTTAAGATTTTAAAATAAAAAGAACATTAATAATATTATTATCAAAAAGAGAGAGAGAGAATAAAATTTTGAAACCGTTTCAAATTGTAAAGGTTTTTTTAATGAAAGCGTTACGAATTTTATATAAAAGAGTGTAAGTAATTTGTATTTCGATGTATAATGCATTCTATCTTTCTTTGTTATATTTATTTTATGTTAAAATTGTAATATTCGCAAGCAACGCCGTCCCTTATGTTACAATGGCGATTCAATGAGAACTTGGAGAAATTTTGGCAATAGAGCCAATTTGGCTTCATTTTTGGCAACCAAGTTGATGACTTTGGCGACCGTTTTAACGACTTAGCGAATCCGGGATCTTCTGGATTTTTCCGGAAATTAGTGGAGAAACCCACTAATTTCACGATCTTTGACGCAAGCGGATGTTTCTCGAAAGATCCGCCAGGGATATAAATAGGGAGACACTCTCCAAGTTAATTCTGTCTGGTTTTGACTAGCCTTGTAGAGTAGCCTAGTAGACTTGCCTTGGCCGTTGAAGCGATTAGTGATTACTTCGGCTGTCTAACGAGCGATTGCTTGTGAATAATCTTTCACATACTTGTATTTTAGACACTGATAATTGTGTCTGAGTGCTTTTGAAGGTGTGAAGTCCGTCTGATATTTATTCTGCTAATTTTGCCGCTGAATCTTGTATTTCAAAGATTGATTTTCGACAATTAACTCTCGTCGCTCTTAAAGAATTTTCTTGTTCTTTGCACCTGATTTGCATAAAATCCTCGAACCCCGATCAACGAAATATAATACGTACTGTATAAATAGCATTTAACAAAGAATATGCTTATTTTGCATTAGTCTTCCAACTAAATCACTAAATTAGTTAGGCAGTTATAGTTATTAAAAACTTCAGAACTACGAATAATTTAAATTAATGAATGAATAAAATAAATTAATAAGTTTGAATAAGAGGAAATAAATATATTACTATATCTGGCATTAAAAATTCAACGTCACGGAAAGGCTAGAAAATTAGGAATCTCATAAAATAGATATACAGCGACGAGAACAGTAAGTGCTGCTTATTTTGAAATGATATTCACAACACAGAGGGACTACAACGTCCACTCAGTATGTTATAGGGCCGCTTCTGATAATGATACACGTAGCAACACGTCTAGATACAGAATGCATGAGACTACGAATGGGCGTCTTCAGAGATGATTCTTCATTTTTTTGCCAATTCTTTGCCACAGTTCATCTTCCGAATGTACAGATGGAGAACTACAAGTCTCATCATCCAACAAGTTTCAAATGAATTCTATTGGTGTTGGATTAGGAAAGAATAGTGGTCATGGAAGTATCTGTACATTTTCCAACCACTTGGGCTGATAAGTGCTGTGGACGGTTGTGACGGGCTCACGCGTCTTTTCATTAACATGTCCTTTGGGTTTTTTTGGGGCCAGTATCAATGGCAACTCTTTTCCAACCAAAAACCAAGAAGTGAAACGTGAATAAAAGATGCAAATTAGAAAGCTTTTAAGTATCAGAAGTTAGAGTAAGTGAAGTGGTAATTTGGGGAATGTTAAGAGAGTGTGTGATTCATTTGTGAAGTGACAGCCAATAGAGGTTATCCCGAAGATAGAGCCATTAGGTCAAGGTGTATACCATTGCACTCGAGTAAATACGTAGCTTCCATTAAGTTTGGATCGGCGATCGAAGTTAAGGTAGGATTGACTATTTAATATTAGGATCTGAGAAATTATTGGAATTGAGTTTAGGCGTGTTAGTTATTTCGGTGTTATCTATATTGTGTGTTTTGCCATCGCAGATTCTCTCACATATATTATTATATCTAATCTGTTAGACGTTCAAGTTTAAGTTCTTAATAAAGCCATATTAAGAACATGGAAACTTCTAGTTCATTCGTTAATCCTACACCTCTAGCTCAAGCAGATAATCAAGGAGAAGGGCACCCGAGGGGGGTAATTTCCCACGGTCAGAGTTATCCAGATCGTAAAAGGCATTAAGATGTGTTGGAAACCTAAAATATTCTTAATATGACAATTTTGAGATTTTTATATTTTAAAAAATTGTATAGATTTTAACCTTTCTAAAAATACCTTACTTTAATCTCTAGGGTAACCTATTTTTAAATAATCATTGAAACTAGGCCATGTCCATTTAAATGGCGAAAAATGTAAGCAAAGTATTTTGGTTTTGCTTAAAAGTTGAATGAATGATGGAAATCGAACCACTTAATCCAGAATTGCTAAAAAAGTGTTTGCATGGATGTACACAAATTCCCAATGAAAGTGTAAAGAACGTAATATGATCTCGTGTACCGAAGAAACAAATTTGTACAAATAGAAGTATTATCATTGGGTACATTGGATGCAACTTCATCATTTAATACAGGAAATGTATCAAAACCAGAAATTTTGAGAAAACGTGATATGGAGCCTGGTGATTACACGATACAGGCAATGGAGCGCCTCGACAAACAGAGACTGTTAAAGGCTAAATACTCATGTTTTCAAAAACAAAGGAAGTTAGGAAAGAAAAAATACTTAAAAGGAAGAGAGGATGATGATATTCAAAAAATGTAGATCATTTGGAGTATAGGGAGGAATGTTTTAATAAAAAGGTAGTTATACATTATAGTTCATTTATCTCAAAATGTGAATTTTTTGATGTTCGATGTACCGTTTCTGGGAAATTAATGTTCACAGCTATGTAAGTTTTTTTTATAACATATTTATAATGATGGCTAACATGTACTGAAATAAGCCTTTTGTAAAAACTCAAGAATTTATGTTTTATAAATTTTTTTATGTGAAAATTGGGTTAAATTTCACTATGGTTGATAAAACATTTTAAAAATTATTAAAAAATTTGAAATTAGCTAAAAGCCCATTTCAGTATAATGAGAAGGGTGTAATCTAATTGTACGCAAAATTTGGAACTAGTTTGATACCACAGGACACGCGCCAAGTTGTTTATGCTCGCCAAGATGGGCGATAACATTACAATATGGTTACATTGATATTTTTGCAGTTTTTGGAATATTACTTTTTAACTGATATTCATTATAAATTTTAATATATATCATGTTATTAACGATATAATACAAAAATGCAATTATTATTGTATGTGACCATAGTTGCTTTTTATTACATTTATTTATAAATAATTGCTTTGTTACTCATTTATAATTATTAATATGTTATTTATTTATAATTTTACTTTATATGAGTATTATGTATAATTTTTATATTACAGTACGATGATTATTCTTTTTTATAATTACTATTAAATTATATTATATGATTATTATTATATATAATAGTTATTATTAAATCATACTATATGAGTATTATATATAATTACAACTAAATTATAAGATTATTATTTACTGCATAATATTATTGGTACATGTTACTTTTTATTATATTATATTGTTATTCATTATTTATTGATTGATCTCGGTTATTCTCAATCTCTTTCTATATCCTTCTTTTGAAATATATTTCATTGTATTTCTAAATAATTCATTAAAATTATCTTCCTGACGATTTGATACCGCTAGGCCGCTATCTTGGATTCCATTCCTGCGACAACAAGCGCTGTTTGGAGTGATTCCTTTTTCACGCCAAGCAGCGCTTAGTACCTAGCCCCGTCGTATCAAACTAGCACCTAAAATTTCAAGCATCTACATATAATAGATTTTGAGGAAAGGTACATCGAAAACAGGAAACAACATTGTCGGTATAGAGGTTTCCGACTCCCTTTAAACTCTTCGAAGGAAGAGGAGTGTCACCGGTCGCAGCATATCATCCACGAATCACGTTAGGCCATGATAATACTCTAAATAAGAACCAGAGGATACCTATTGCGTGCGATGGCACTGCAAACCATGGTTCCACGTTGTTATCTAGTGGGGCAGATTCGGTTTGTTAATACATCGGCGACCTACTCGTGAACAGTGACTAACATTGACTTGTCTATGGTCATGATCCTGAGAAATTCCATTACCCATATCTCTCTTCCTGGTACCAGTGCAAAGGGAATCATTTGTGTGGTAGGGTAGCGTTTCTTCTTCGAGGGGGATCGAGCCTATTGAAAGTTGAAAACAAAAGAATATTTAAGAAAACTATTAATTTACTGCAAATATACAAACAAAACACATTCTGATCCAATAAAAAATAAAATACACATTTACACTTATTTAATACACTTATAAATGTATCACTACTGCAAAATGTATTTCATAATTACTTTAACAATACTAAGTTAAGAACAAGTTTAATAGTTACCAGTGACCCCATGGGCTTGTCACACATAAAATTATATACAAAAATGGTTTATAGTTAATCTTTTAACTGCCGATTAAAAGTTATGCGACTGACTCTCCAATGCCACCGTTTCCACGTAGGCACGTGTATGTCAAGTATTGGCCGGGGAAGGAATAGTAAGTAAATCCTTCACAAACACTGACAAGGTCCTTTTATTGCATTTCAAAGCCTTCGAAATAATTTTATGGATAGCAGTGCGCAGAAAAGATCGTACTTCTGAAAGACGTATATATACGTCAAGGACGATGAAAGCTTTGGCTGAGCGAGACATTTATATACGCTGGTGGCACTTGTAGGCTAAAATGGAATTATAGCTTTAGCTTCAAAATATAGTATTATTGAATTCAACGCATTGTTTTTGTAAGAAGGAATGGGAGGGGGTACGATGAAAATTATAAAGGAATATTGGGTCGTAAATATTGAAACTTTGAGAAGCACTGTGGTAGGGTCAATGATAGTCTTTATAACGAACACTAGAAACTTAGAAAATTAGCAATCTATTGACAGCTAATAGTTTTGGTCGATACTGCAAAGTCAAGGGTGTTCTTGCCTCATTTTCTTGTTTCAACCTTCTTTGCCACCACAGACGCAATTAAGAGGGCGTTATTTGAAATTTTATTTATGGATCAGTTTGTCATTCTCAGTCTAATCACAATGCATTCGTGAAATCATATGCCTACTGAAACTGTGCCACCATTCGTGGCAGCGTGGCATTCTCTGCTACTACACGTGTTCTCTGAGACAACAACAGAAAAATTTCCATAAGGATTTCCGGGAAAAAATTATGGCAAAAGTATTGTCCATTCTGCTCCTTTTTTTCTCCCTATGATGTGTGGACATTTCATTTCATTTGCATTACTCAGTGAGGCACACCTACACTGGACAATCATTCTAGATGTTGCATTTTCAATGCCACATAGTGTATATTCATGTAGAACGTTCTTTATTTTATTAATATTATATAAAGTAAATTTTTCTATTCAACTGATAGCCTGTTGGCTTTCATTTTATCTTTAGCAAATTATCTTCCTTCGGAAAAAAAAATTAATGATGTTCTATTTATACCATTATCTAAATGACCATAAAACTAATCCCCTTTAAAACAGTTTTCTTTTATCAAAGAAATCTTTTAACATTTTTCGGGGAAACAAAATGGTGAAAAGAGAATTGAGTATTGAAATCAGAATTAACGTTGCACATTTTCCATTAATAAACCATTTGAATGAAAGTTCATTAGATTTGATAAAATATTGGAATTGGAATCAAAGTAGCTCTTTTCAGATATTAATGACCGCTATTAAGCGCAGACTGTTAAATGTTTTGGATGAAATTAGTCTGCAATTGATTTTGTGATGTGACTTAACTGCGACAAATTTGCTTCACTTCTTGCAGAAGAGCTTTGCTGGTTGCGGCATTGAGCGTGGCTTAATTGCTATTGATTAGTGATCTATACATTTTTCTGGTTATTTTTAAGTTTTTACCAATAGTGTAAAAAGTTGATTGAGAAGAGCAGTTATAAAAATCGATGACAACATAAGTAGGAATTACCTTAGATTATTTTATTAATTTGACTGAATTTTAATAACGCCGCATTTAAGTAATGATTCGAAGCTGATACGTATGCTATATTTCACATTGCTATTAGTAACAAGCGAAACTTTCATCCAATACTGTTGACTTATCAAATTTCTTTAAATGCATTTGTTTTAAAATTTAATGAATAAAAATATTTCACATATCATTGAAAATAATTCAAAAAACAATTTTTTTTTCGTTTCCTTAGATAATATTTTATTTTTTTTTATTAATTACTTCATTTAATTTATTACTATTTTTTATTCATATGATGTGAAAGTCAATAACTAGTATAATAGAATTTAAAAAGGTATTCTTAGTTATTTATATTATAAAATGTACACACATGGCAATTATCCGTTTCTTTTTCCACGAGCTATTTCGAATAAAATGAATGACTGTTCTTCAATCTCTAGTTATATTTACAGTATTCTCTAATATGTTTTTTAACTCTTCATTTCTTTAGAAACTTTGTACTAATGTATCACACGATTAAAAATTCTCCTTTTGTAACTTTTCACTTATGGCTAAATTACCAATTCGATAATTGAAAAAGAATACTTTTAATGAGACTAGCATATTTTACGTCTCTCCCTCTCATTCTTACTTTACACGAATTTTTGATTTTAGTCAAGTTTTTAATAGTCTATCTGGTTTCAAAACAAAGTTACTTTGTTCGTATGAAGATAATAAATTGTTTCATTTTAATAGCTCTTATATGGATGAAAATAGAATAGCCAAAACATTATTTAAACATATTTCATAAGTGCTAATATATTTTTTAATGTTGCAATAGCATTAAGAGAAACAATATACATTAAAATTAATAAAGTTTAGAATCCAAAAACACACTTTTGCCAAACTCTTTGTACTGTAAATTTATGAAAATACTTCTATGTCATAATAGAGCTGTTTATATATCAGCTTTATTTGTATTTTTTTCTATTCAAATGAATTAATCATATTTTACCCATTCACGAATATTTTTCGTTATTTATAATTGACCTTTTAATTATTGTTAAATGGGAAAAAATAGTAAGAATCTTACAAAATTGACTAAAATAATTTTCAGTAATCTTTAAAAACACGAATATATTTAACCAATCTCTTCAATTTATACGAGTATATATGCATTAAAATTGCTATTAACTAATTTGTTTTCGTTTAAAATACACTGTAGTTTTTTTTATATAACGCAAATATATATATATATATAATATATAGAATTACTGAAAATATTAAAGGGGGGAACAAGAAAAAGACTACCTGTTAAATCGCTCTAAATCTTAAGGACTTAGTAACTTTGAACACTTTTGAGTTGACGCTAAATTCATCTGGATGCAAAAATTCCGTTATCTTAGACAACGAGTTTTCAATAGAAACATTTTTCTCAAACCGGAACTTAGAAATATATTGTAACGGGTCATTCGCGTTCTTCCAACTAATTCTATTAGAGAATAATGGGTCTTTAAATATTATTCTATTGAAAACGTTCCTCCTCCTCCGAAGAAGAAAACGTGATTATTCAAATCAAGGCTTGTATTTAAATATTAAACTTTCAAGTTTGAGAGAGATGGTGGTTAGCAGTGATTAACGTAAAGTTAGGCGAGAGCGCTTCGTAGATTATTTGATTAATATTAAGATTGACGATTTGGTCAATTAGTTGTTAAATTAGATTCGGTGTATTTGAATTAGATTACTTTAGATATAAGGTATGAATGCTTTAAGTGTAAGTTTTTCGAATTATATTATTATATCTCCAAGTATCTCATCTACCTCACTATTGCTTCCCATATTTATCAATTGGTGCATTTCTTAACTTGAGTTGCTGAAATTGAGTCGTTGCTGAGAATTGTTGATAAATAGAATTTTTATTGACTATGCCTAATCTTCCTTCTGACCCTCTTACACTAATGGATAGCACCAGCCATCCATTACAATATGTCGCGGCTTTCTCGTCCGTGTATTATTTTAAGTGACATGTTTGACTATTAAAACTATAAACAACTTAAATTTTTATAATAAGTGCATGCACACATGCAGCATGATAAAGATATTTTAATATCAATAGTACTCAAATATTGGCAGCATTAAATTATAAATACGACAATAGATCAAATATGGACGATATTTTTTAATATTGGGAGACAATTTTCACATGATTTGTCATTGACAAATGATTTAAAGTTTAAATAATCGCGTGGCAGTGTCTTTAATTATTTATATGTTTAATTTTACTTATTAGTTCAATCATCAAACACATACAGTAAATGCACATAGAATAATTATTGAAATCTAAAGAAGTTAAAAAATGCCACCTTTTTTTTAAAAGTTTGGCACGGATCGAATACTCCATGTCAGAAAATGGCACATCGAGTTCTAAAGTAAACAAATGGCGTCATGTCCTTAAAAATAATCGAAAGAAGTTGAAAAACTGGCTTAAAATCGTCGATCGGAACCAAATTTAACCGGAGTGAAAATTTGACAACTCTTGATGAATATGTCGATTTTCTACCCTACCAAAAACAATTGATGCAGTAAGCTTTTGGTGAAAATTAAAGCAGCATATTAATCCAAAAGATGTCATATTTTAGGTCTGCTATTATGATCAGCGCAAAATTCCACTGATCTGGTATAGCAGTAGGTGTATTAAAGAAATTTAACTGTTAAGAACACTCTAACACCCTTCTTACAGTCCGAACTTAATACCTTCTAACTATCATTTGTTTGAGCTTCTTTAAGATGCGTTATAAAGCGAAAACGTTTCACCAAAAAAGAAAAAAATTGCGCACAATTTTCTTTAAACGCTTTTTAGGCTTCTTTTTACTCTACAAAAATAAAACAAGACTTCCAATTCCTTAAACTAATATAAACAGAAAATTAACATTAATGTAATTTTGGTAAGCAATATATTTCAGAAAAGATTTTTCCAATTTTTTTTTTTTTTTCATATTTGATCCGTCTTCGTAGCTTTCTTTAACGTGCATCTTTAATTTTACGAGACACAAGATGTTGAGTAATAAATCTTTACGAGACGACATGATATTTGAGTCATAAAGGCGTAATGATTACCTTTTTCTGCAATAACTATTAAATGTAACTTTTATTTCTCTTTTGCTTTTTTTAACGACCTCATAGCATTTGATATACTTTTGGTAGAATTAACACAATCCTTTCAAAATGGTTCTGTCTGCTTCCGTCTTATGTTTTTCTTTTCCTACATACTTTCAGGATACATGCAATCAATTTATATATAATGTCTTACAAAACGCTTCTAAATGTCACAAATTACTTCAGTGTTGGCTGAATGCACTGGATTGAGATGGGACACAAAAATATCCGTCAACTTTAAGAGCATCAAACTTAGCTTAAATTTTTAACAAATACAAAAAAAAACCCACCTTTTTTATGCAAATGAAAAGAAAATTAATTAAACGGTGAAATACGTTTAACGTGAAATCGTTTTAGACGAAATATCGTTAAAACACGAAAAAAATGCAACACACACAATCCCGAAAAAAAAATACGTATTTTCATGCATTCTCCTAACACAAAACAAAAATCGCTTAGTACAGCATTATCTTAAACTGTGGGGCATGCCCCCTTAGGAGGGTGAGGGGGGCACAACGATATCGAACACAAAAAATTATTAAAAAAAAATTATTAATTTACTGAAAGGAAGCAAAACAATATACATTCTGATATAATAAAAAAAAATACACGTTTGCACCGATATACAGAAAAAAAAATATACAGAAATAAAAAATTTTCAAATGACTAAATACATGTGGAGGTGGTATCTATATAAGCCAGTAACAACCTCTGGACTAAGGTGATCATTTTAGTCCAACGGTGAGTTACGTGCTTACGAATCAAAAGGTTGCGAGTTCTACCCTTCTTTGGTGACCTGAAGCAACGCAACCTTCACGTAGCACACCTGGCTTCATCAATCCACTGCAAGAGTAACCAAAAGCCGTCAGACACGCATGACGCAGCACAGCAAGCCGTCAAAACACACTTAACGCAACAGCAATAACTCACATACTCACCGTAACAACTGTTTCGTAAGATCGCCTGTCCACTGACTCACTGGCAGGGGAGTGTGTGGCGGTGGTATCTATATAAGCCAGTAAAATCCTCCGGACTAAGTTGACCATTTTAGTCCAGCGGTAAGTTACATGCTTACGGAGTAGAAGGTGCCGAGATATAATCTCCTTCATATATTATATATAGCGCAGACCATTTACATGCTAAAAATACCTATTAACCTTCTTTAAATCATCAAAATAGGTTTTGTAAAAATAAACAGAAAAGCAATATTAAAGGTAGAATTCCTTGTTTACAATAATAACATTTTTATGAAATTTTAAACGAATTCGTGCATTGCCTGTTCCATTCAAAAGGATTAGAACAATAAACTCACTTTTCTAAACAAAGTTTTTCTTAAGCCTAAAACAAACGCAATAAAACTCTTTAACTGAACACAAAGCAGCATTTATGGCTTTTCCAGCGTTTAGGAACTCTCCTTACGGGTGATTGTACGAAATGCTTTTAGAATAAGGAATGGAAATACGGTGTTCTTAGAAAAACGGTTAAGTCGAGCGAATAAATAAAAATTGATGATTTGTAGAACATTACTTACACAAAAGATTTTGAAATTCAAAACCAGAAACGGAAAATAAAAGGGAAATTCTCGTGTTCAGAAGAAGGACGGAAAACAATGGTTTTATTTTCAAAAGTGAATAAATTTTGAAAGTGAGCCTACACGGATTTATTCTTCAAATAGAACTTTTTCTTTTAAAATGTTTTTAAAGATGGATGCATTTGAGAACATTGAATTTCAGATAAATGTAATGTGTTTTTAAGCCAGCTCTACATGCTTTTGTTTTAAAATTTGTATATCAGTGGAAAATCAAGACTTTTGCGTCACCACCATTAAACAATTGGAGCATTTTTTTATAATAATTTTGTGTTAGACTTTACATTAGGTTGGATCGAAATTTTTGTTTTTCAGAAATTCAAAATCTACTTATGCGGAACAGATGCTCTTTAGTATATAGCTGAAGGAAAAATAAAATCAAACATATTAATTTTTATGGTAAGTACTACTAGAAGTTGAAAAATGTTTAGGTATTTAAGCTCTCTTTTATTTTAAAAAGTTAGAAGAAGTTTTATGCCAAGAAAAAACCAGTATTTTTTTTTACTTTTCAACATTTATTGCGATGATTCTGTAATTTTCTAAATAGTTATAAGAAAAAACACCAGGTACATTTAACACTTTCTTTAGCATTAATTTTTTTAAAAAAAATACCTACTGACAAAATGACAGAGCGCGATGAAGCGTAAGAATGAAAAATTTTGGATCAGTCAGATCCGACGGTGCGAAAAGTGAAAGTTGGAGTTATGAAATGTTCCAATGTGCATTTTTTTGTACTCAGTTCTCACATGTTAGTAAATAGCTTTTCATTATTTATATTGAAGAAAAAATTATTTTATTTTGAGTCTAAAATCATCTAACTAAAACTAAGTCTTTTTCCGTTTTTTCAAAAATGCAACCCCTTTGTGGCAAAATTAATATTTGTGAAATTATTTTTTAAATTATTATTATTTTAATCTCAATACAGTAAAACATCTTTTCCACATAATCAGGTCTCGATTAAAAAGAGTTTTTTTCCCAAGCAATCGCTATTTACCTTAATCTACATACACACACCATTCGAAATACGAACTTAATTTTTAATATTCTTTTTTAACCATAGTATTCTAAAACTTATTCTCAAAATACGATATCCGATTTTTTTCTGCCTATTAAATAGGGTACGAAGCCAGTTACAAAGAGCAACATTTATTTAAAGAACGTGTATAAAACGTTTACACAACGTTCTACGTATTATTTATATTATTATTCCTATTTTACGAGGGGGAGTCGGAAAAAAAGTTTCCCTTGTTGACTGTGATCAGAGTTGTGTATCAAAGTCAAAACATAAAATTAAACATAATGTACCAAGTACATTGAGACATTTGTCATACCACTTGATAAGCTTCAAAAAGCCCTGTATGAAAAACTCAGGGCTTTGCTTACAGAAGAAGCGTTTAACGGTTTATATTATTTGAGCGTTGCTTCCAAAGCGCCATCCAGCGAGATTCTTCCTCAAAGTCGGTCACAGACGAAAGTCACTTGGTGCGAGATCAAGACTGTATGGCGGATGCTGTAGGCATTCCCAACCAAAAGTTGCAATAAGGTCTTATATTGTCGTCGTCGAGTGTGGTCTCGCATTGTCATCCAACAACAGAATGCTAGATCTGAGAAGCCCAGGCTACTTTTTCCGAATCCATCTACTTGATAGGTTTACATCTACCCAATGGTATATCGATGTCTTATGCGTTCTCTAGCTGTTTCGTAGTTCGCCAATAGCCGTTAAACACTTCTTCCGTAAGCAAAGCCTTATGTTATTCCTGGAGGGCTTTTTGAAGCTTATTAAGCGGTATTATACATGTCTCAATTTAGTTAGTGCTTATGTGGAAAAATAAAATTATATATTATTTTTAATGTCTTATTATATGTTTTGACGTTTACTCACAACTCAGACCACAGTCGGCAGGGGAAACTTATTTTTCGACTCACCTTCGTATGACATTTCTTCTTTATTTTTTTCAACGAAAAGTTTAATGAAAGCGTATAAAGTTGAAAAATCTTGAAGTTGTAGAAGGAATCAGAAAAACGTCATTTACGAATGACATCTAAATCAAACCACTGTTTCTTGAATTTTTGTATTTTCTATGACCATGTCAATAGATGGGTGTTAAGAAAAAAATAAACTCAATCACATCATTGGATAGATTTGAAGAAGGCTATCTGTGGATAGCTGTCTTATTGTTTCTGATGCATGCACTAGTAAAAGTATACTACTCTTAATTACTCCTCTGACAGGAACGTCCAATAAAACAAAGGTTCACTACATATTCTGTTCTAATTATGGATTTACATGACATCGTCGGCTTTTCCCAGAGGCTCTCTGATTGCATGTATCGTCACTATGACGTCACATGAGTTTTTAAACTGACTGGCTAGAAATACGTGGTTACCATTATCATGTGACTATGACGTCACATGAATTTAGTCCATTAAATTTAACCTCAAAGATCCTTTTAATTACTGAAGATTTTACTACCTTAATTCTGATGAGAAGAATTTTTTTTAAATAAGAAGGTAACTCGTAATTATATGACTATTGTCCATTTTCTTACTAGATAGAGTATTAAAAAAAATCACAACTCGAGAGAAAATGATAACAGGTCCAATCAGAAATCGAATGACAAAGTTAATAATACAAAATAAATGTTCTTTTATTTAATAATAAGGGGGATTTTTATATTTTATTCATTGGATTATTTCCACTGACGACTTCTGCCAATACGAGTTCCCTTAAGGCGTCTCAGGGGTGTTAGCTTCGTCTCTCGAGGGGGTTAAAATACAAACAATTTTCAAATAGACAGAATTCTTTGAAATTAAAAATAAACAATTCAAATCTTTTACGCGTTATTTATAAAGGAATGAGGTATCGAAAAAGTATAAAATGTTTAAATATAATCATAATTTTAAAAATTATAAGCATATGAAATTAAGAAACATTTCTGTAATAAATATTAAGTAAATTTTACATTGCGCATGCTATTTTCTAAAATAACAGCCTTTGATGTATGAAACTTTATAGGATTATAAAATGAATCAAATTCTGTAAGCCCTACCTAATTTTAGTATTATCCATCTTTTATATTTCAAAATATATGAAAAATATTGAAATATAAATTTTTATTTTAAAAAACTGCATTGTTTTTATTTTTTTAAATTATAATTAATTATTCTATTTATACAAAAATAGCTACAGTTGTAATAAGGATACATTTAACTTTAAAAATCAACTTACTGCTAGTAATTAGAGCTACTATTTTAGAAAATATCATGTGCAATGCAAAACTTAATTAATATTTCTTACAGAAATGTTTCCTATTTTCATATGCTTATAATTTTTTAAATTATGATTATATTTTAAATATTTTACACTTTTTGAAGCCTCAATCTTTTATAAAAATAATGTGTAAAGTATTCGATTTATTAAATTTTAATTTCAAAAAATTATATCTATTTGTAAATTGTTTATATTTTCAGCCCCGAGACGAAGTTAACACAATGAGATTCAATTTAAATTCAAACTAAAAAACTCCCCCCACTGTTCATTTCACTGCTGTCTGTTATCACTGATCGTAACTGTTCAAACAGAAAAAGAATATCCATTCTACCCGTAGAACCGGCAAGAAAAGCAAAATTGATGTATTTACATTTGACAATAATTATGGCCTATGTTTTATACAATGTTCATAAATAAGTGAGTTTCTCAGAGCAATGAACCATGACCGGGCCACTTAAAAAGGCTCGGCGTGCCGCAGGTTGAATATCGCTGGGATAGTCGATTTCAAAATATAAATATGACTTTAAAAATTTTAGATGTTGGTGTCAAAACTCTAAATGTTTGTTCACTTGCCATTTTGAAATTCGTGATAGTAATGATTTTTTATTTACTTCTCAGATCCAGACATTGAATTAAATGCATCCAAAATAATGAAGGTTTCCTTAATGCAATAAAAAATTCAAAACATTTTCAAGCATAAAATTGGAGTCATTAGCAATGAAATAAATCTCCGAAGATCTTAAAGCAGTTTGGACTTTTATAAAACCTTTATTTGAATCAGACTGTTTTTATCTGATAATTAAAAATCCATCGTAACATTTGAAATCCGGCAACGAGCATATTGTATTGACATTTTATGAGCGATGGTGGCGTCATCTGAAGGAAAAAGGAACATTTGAAATTCTGCAACATATGACTGTCGCTTTCGAACTGAAAATGAATAACCATCCAACCACAGATGTCTGGAATAAATCCAAATCATTTTCGTGGCCCAGTTTTAGGAATTTGTGCGATCATTTAAAGTTATGCAATACATTTCAATTCCAAATGTGAACATTATAAGAAGGAAATGCGAAATATCGTCGAGGAACTGGAATATTCAATTTGTATATTTGGACATTATTTTAGGCCATTAAATCTGGCAACGGGTAAAGACATGGAAGATTCCATTCGTTTGTTGCTCAAGAGAGGCAAAAATAATTTTCCAGAAAGCGTTATTATCATTGCAAGTGTTGCTGAAGGGATATTTAAATTAGTAATGTTATTTATGAAGTCGTATTTGCATAATAAAACCATTTACTTTATTGTATGGAATATTATTATGGTTTTTTTTAAAAGCTATTACGGTGATTTTTTTTTATTATGACATTCATTAATTTTGTAGATACGAATCATTTATCCGAGCTAAGTATTTCATAAAATTTCTAAATTGATGAGCTTAACCAGTCAGAGTTTATATTTTTCGAATGAAATCTCTTTTTATTGATATTCAGTTCTACTTAAGAGATTTGCACAAATCTTCAAGTATCTTTCTTTCGCAAACTTTTCCATAATATGATTTTTTATAATCTTAATTGTTGCTATGTTTATACAGATTGATAATGGATTTTTGATTCCAGCAAAAATAGGCAGCTGTGAGAGTTTCTTCATACAAAAGTATCCTTGCAAAAAATTTTTTTTTTGCGTCAAGCACGAATTTATGAACAGTTACATATTTTCTTATTAACTCTTTTAATACATAATTATTTTAAGTAGATATAAATACTTTTTAAATGAGTTTATTAACACGCGCTTTTATCAGTTTCACTTTTTCTTTTACATTTAATAGCCGTTTCTTCATCTCTTTAGTGATTGTTTATATTGAAAAAAACATTTATATTTAAATTTATTTTCTGTAATTTGAACCAATTTTTAATTTAATATTTAAATTGTTCAGTAGCTATAGTTATTGCTTAGGTTGAAAATTTTCTTTCGAATTATTATCGTCTGCTTTAATTTAGTGTATAATTTATTTAACCCTAATTTACTTGATTATTTAATTTCTGATACATAATCATTGTTGATACAGTTATGCTGCTTAAATTGGCATCTTTTGTAATTATTATAAAAATGTTTTTTCAGTTGTAGAGAAGAACCTAATATGCATAATCGATGTATATAATTGAACTTATATGTAATTAATTTTTGTATATTTTTTAGATATTATTATTCATTTGGAGATTTTTTTGATCATTTTGATTATAAGAATAAAGTTTTCGAAACTTAAATGCATTTAATCACTGTAAGTAATAATAGTTTATTATTTACAGTGATTAAATGTATTTAAGTTTGAATGTAAATAACACACTTATTACAAAAATATATGTTCTTTAACTAATCAATAAACTAGTAAAAGGATTGAAAAATGTCTTCTTTCGTTCTTCTGTTTGAAAGCCTCTACTTAAGTCCCATTTTAAAACACAAGTCTGAAGCTTATGTAAATACTTCAGCTGAGGAAAATTCGAATGCCTATAGGGGGAGATTTTATACTGAATAGTAAATTGCTTACACACACTGTAATTCGGAACTTTATTTTTGGAACATTCATTTTTTTATTTATCTTGTTCGCGGTACCGATAATAGGTTTTTAAACTTCTTTTAAAGTTACGTTGTCAAACAGAAGAAGCTATTTGAAAAACTATGACATTTGAAATTTTGATTTTGATTGTAATTCAATTTTAAGCTTTTTATTTTGAACTGATCTCAGACTTTTTATCAATTTTTTAGCCTTAGTTTTACACTATAAATTACTACGAATATGTTTTGGGGAGGTTATCTGGTTATTAAGATGTCTTATCATGACGTTTCATTGTTGGTAATTGTCAAATGAAGAAAAATTCGAATCCTGGATTTGTAAAAATTGTTCATGTTGTGGAATTATTGAAGCTATTTAACCTTAAACGGAATTATAGCCCTTTAAGTCCTAAGGAAGTGCTATATAAAATATGGAATAAAATAATTTTGAAATCAATGTGGCCCTTCTAAATAGCTATAGGAACATTTACCAATGTAATACGAGGTGCAACGCAAAAAAACGAAACTGATCCAATAAATCATTGTGCGTACAGAATCAGTTCTCCGTGACATTATTCACCTTCAAAGTAGCTTCCTTCAGCATTCTCACACTTTCGCATTCGATGCTGTCATTGCTGATAACAGTTCTGAGACGAGGTTTTTTCGGAAGGCCCGTCAAGAGATTCTGCGTTTTTACCTGAACTTCTGAAAGGGAGGATAAATGGGTTCCTTTTAAGCAAAATTTAACTGTAGGAAATAAAAAAGTGGCATGGGTCAAATCTGGTGGATAAGGAGGATACCCCATCACAGTAATGTTTTTGCTGGTCATAAACTGCTTGACAGATAAAGCCGTGTGAGCGGGTGCATTGTCTTGTTGAACAGCATCCATCTCTCCCTCATTCTAACCTTTTTTCTCCGAATTTTTTCACGTCTTTTTGGCACGTCAATGTAGTAGAGGTGATTAACAGTCTGACCACTAATGTGAGTGGGAACCCACTAATATCACGAATTTTTGGATTGTTTTGGTTAGTAATCACTGACCTTGGGCGCCCAGCGCATTCATCATTTTCTATACACTGTCCTTTCCTCCTAAAAACCACTTATGACATTGAAACGCATGTGCACGAGACAAATTCTCATCTCCATAAGCCTCAGTTAACATTTGAAATGTTTTCGTGGCTGATTCCTTAAGTTTTAAAGAAACTCAATGTTGATTCAACATTTTCCCGGCAGAATGCAGTTGCACGTGTTCGCTCAATGACGCAGTACTCTCAACTGGCTTAATCAGTTAAGGCGAAACTGGTCACATGGATAGAGGAGGTGCGTGGGATGACGTCACCTAAACAGTTGATGCCAACTTCACTTCTTTTTCAAGCTACACACTTAATCTCGTTTTTTTTATGTCACACCTTGAATGCAGCCTAAGAAGAAGAGTGGTCAATGATGTGTAAGTTGAACCACCATTTCAAGTCCTAATTTTCCTTCCGAGTTCAGTCATATGGAATCATTACTTCTAATACAGGGGTTAATTTGAATTATTGGATCTCTAAATATCACATTTCTCATGTTATGTGGAATTTTAGAGCGTGAATTATCAGTTCAGGTATCATTTTTGCCAATACGCTGAATTCATATGACGTCATAGTCACTTGAAAATTACAATTACACCTTTGCAAACAATCAGTTCATAAATTCATGTGACGTCATAGTCAGACGATAAATGCAATCAAGTATTTCCAACCAATCAGTCTATGCACATTTCTGTTGCCAACATTTCTTTTCCAGAAACTATCGTTTAAATATACATATTTGTCAACAATAATAATACGCATATGTAATCAAAATGCACTTGATTTAAAAATGCATGCATAATATATATATATATATTTAATTTTGAAAAACTTTTTAAAGAATTACAATATTTGTGAAGATTCTTACCCAATTATCAAATTTGAAATTTTACCTAGATTTTGCAAGTAAAACAAATACAAACGTAATGCTTGTTTTGAATTCAATAGTGAACACGTGATTGCATTTATCATGTGCACGTCTTGAATTTAGCCCATTAACTATGACTGTTGCCAACAGTTGTAATGTAACTCTAAAATGATGTTTACTATAAACCAGTCGGACAAAAAAATTTGAAATTGAAATATTTGTCTTTAATACGTAATTTTTTTTAAAGGCATGCGTTTAATCTCACTGTTGTTGCCAGAAAAGTAGATTTGTTCCTGCATATTTTTTTGTTTTCATGAAGTGTATGCAATGTGGCCAAAATATAACAAAGAAAATTGCCCAACGTTTATTTCACGATAAAGGAGGGAAAAGATGGCAGTCTTACGTTTTCAATTACAGTTTATCGCAAAGAAAACAATTTTCTTAAAGAATCTCTCTCTGAAATGAGTAAACAATTGAGAGAGAGAGAGAAAGATTTTATGAGCTGAAAAGGAAATTTTAGAAAAAACTCTTTTTAAAAAAAAATGGCAACAACAGAGGCCTTATAAATATTAAAACAGTGCCTTTGTTATAGAAAAGATTTAAATTATAAACGAGATACATTTTTAATTCTTTTAAACTAATTAAATTAAAGTTTCTTAAGACATAGATAATGAGTTAAAATAAAGTATACAAATTACTCTTTTGTAAAATCTTACTCTTTTCATGGAAC
Source organism: Trichonephila inaurata madagascariensis (assembly GCA_019973955.1). Lineage (NCBI taxonomy): Eukaryota > Metazoa > Arthropoda > Arachnida > Araneae > Nephilidae > Trichonephila > Trichonephila inaurata. The sequence continues at coordinate 573,127 of BMAV01009120.1, read as the reverse complement.
AGTTTAATTTTTTTTCACGTAAGTTTAATATTTGATGAAAGAAACTTTTACTGATTCTTCAAAAGCCAACAAAAAAGCATGATTGTCTTGAATACACACAACTTTATTTTGTTCTACAGTCTTTCGTTAATCGTTTTATTTTTATGTCTGACCGTAAAAAGAATTTGTAAGGTGTTTTTTTTTTATTGGAAAGATGGGTTAGAGACTTTATTTTGAAGGAATATAATCTCTTCAACCTAAATTTTTATTCGTTTTGCAGGATTTCTCAACTGGAAATGAGGGCTGCATTGTTCAGATGTTTTGAACACACAATGAACAATATTTAAATTGTTCTATTCTTTTTAAATTGTAACAAAAACTCCCTTAGCTATGCTATTGTTAATCATAAGACTATAATACGCTGTGTTAAATATTAAAAGCCCCACTTAGCATTTCATTTATAAGATCCTTTTGTTATTACAAAATGATAATTTATTGTTTTTATCATTATTACTATAAAAACTTATTAATTTGTTATAGCACGAACAAGTAATATAAAAAAAAATTTAATCAATTCCTACTTAGGTCAACAAAGGAAAATTTTACTTTAGTTACTTTTTATCAAATAATTACATTTAATATAAATATGTATATACATACGACAGAATCACAATATTAAGTAGCAATTATTTTTTATTATTTATCATTAAAGTATCATATTGTCATCCAAAACAATCGGGTCTATAAAATTTCAGTTCAATCGAATGCTTTAAAACATGAGGAAAAAAATCTTTTAAAGTTTTGACCCAAGTCACTAAAAATGTAACCAACGTGATTGTATTTGTAACTCTTTAAATAATTAGTTTCACTCAATTAATTTTAATTAGCTATAATTAAATTATTGTATTGCCACCCCAAACAATCGTGTATAGAAAACTTCAGCTCAAATGAGCACTTTAAAATGTGAGAAAAAAACATTTTAAAGTTTTGATACAAGTTGCTAAAAATGATGCAACGTGGCTGTATCTGTAATTCTTTGAAAAATTAGTTTTAATCAATTAATTTTTATTAATTATACTAAATTACCGTATTGCCATCGAAAATAATCATGTATATAAAATTTCACTTCAATTGAGCGCTTTAAAATGTATCTTATAACCGATTGAAAATTTTAACAAGATATATATAGAGAGAGATTGTGAACTAATAGTAGGAACTGAATGATATTTTATTGTTTTTTCACATTATTACTATGAACAATTTCTTAATCTGTTATAACACGAAGAAAAACACACTATTATTCGATATATACACAGTGTGGCAAATAAGTTTTAAGACTGTGTCTGTAAAAAAAAAACAGGAACAAGAAATTAATTACTGTTTTGGTTTTTTATTCAAAATAGGACCCTCCGGCTTCAGTGCACTTGTTACAGCGATTTATTAAGGAAGTGTATGCCTTTTGTAAATCACTTTGTGGAACAACCTGTGTCGAAGCTACTTGTAAGGTCGAAATATGCTCAAAACAACACCTTTTTAATTTCATTTTAAGTTTTGGGAATAAGGAGTAGTCACAGGGTACTAAATCAGGTGAATACGGTGGATAGTTCAACACATAGACATTATTTCTTACCAAAAATCGATGAACAACAAGGGAGGTGTGACTGGGTGCATTGTCGTGTAACAAACACCAACTACTTTCAATCCGATATTCTGAACGAATGCGACGAATTCTGACCATCAAACGCTTTACAACAGCAAAGTAGTACTGACGTGTAATTGTTCGTGCAGTTGGAACAAGTTCTTTGTGCATTACCTCTAGCATCGAAGAATGTAATAAATATTGTTTTGATTTCGGATGGATTTTCCTTGTTTTTTTGGCTTGTGGTGAATTTTCTCACTCCCATTCCGCACTTTGTCACTTTGTTTCAGGGTCATATTGGAAACACCAGGTTTCATCACTTGTAACAATGAATTTCAAGAAGTTTCGATCGTTTTCAGCGGCTGAAATGATATCTCTGCAATGCGCACTTCTCATTGCTTTTTGTTCAGGGGATGAAATGTGTAGAACACATTTAGCACACACTTTTGGTTTACCCAAAGCTTCATGCAGGATAGCTCGAATTGTTTCTTTGTTGGTTTTTAAAGAGTCTGCCACCATTCTTAATGACGCACAACCATCGTTTACCACGAAATTTCGTACTACCGTATCTCTTCCATCCAAAAAATGTTTGTGTCACATAAAAACGTTTGATATACTTAAACAACAGTCTCCATAAACTTGTTTCTTGAGTTGGTATGTTTCCGAAGCACTTTTATCAAGTTTTGCGTGAAATTTGATTACTGCTCTTTGTTCCATCATAAAGAAATCTACGCTAAAAAAATTTATTCTGTAATAAGCGCTTGTCTTCTCTTAACTATTTAACTAACTGCGCACAACTTGTTGCCAGCGCGCCAGCAGACCATGGACATTATGACGCATGCGCATTTGCACTCATAGCGCCATTACAGCCTGCGCTCGGGAACGAGTCTTAAAACTTTTTTGCCGCACTGTGTATAATATGGGTTCTATAAAATATCTTCTTAAAGAACTCAAATATTATTTGGGACTATTTTTTTTAAATGTATCAATGAATTTTTTCGTATTTAATATCCAAATTATTCATTAAAAATTATGCAAATAAAGTATTTTTTTAGAAAGTTTTTCTGAAAATAAAAAAGTCAACATTTTGTCTCAAAATGTTGAAGAATTAACATATTTTTAATTTATTTCTTGATTTGAAAAAAATATTTTCATAACAAAATGCTTTTGATGTATATATAAAAGATGTGCTTTTTAAAAGGTAGAAACAGAGTTTTTTAAATATGCTGTATACAAGTTGTTGTATGTATGTTGTTGCAACTGCAAGTAAAAACATCGGAGGTCTTTTTTTTTAATTTTTTGTTCATTTTTTCTTAAAAATTACAGAACAATATTGAGCACATCTGCTAATTTTATATATTCATAAAAGTTCAGAAAACAGAATTTTTGAAAAGATTTTTAATAAAACTAGCGTAAATTTTTTTAAAACTTCAAAAACCACTTTTTAAAAAATTGAATGTTATTATTTCGCATGGTTTGAATTTCTTTTAAAATACTCTTTAAGTTTAAATTTATCATTATTAAGGTTATATAATGCTTAATACTAAATACTTTCATTTTATTGTCTAGGTATTACAATTGCGTCGGTGCTTTTATTTTTGCTCTCAACCACCTTGAACTTGAGCTGGCTGAATGTAAATCAGCAGCTATCTGGTTGCAACCTCTTTAAGGCAGCTCAACTCAACTCGTTTGCTGATTTGTCGCTTTTAATTTAAATTTAACCTGCGCATTTTCATCGTGGTTGAGTGCTGATGTACAAGCTCCGATGTAAAATAGTCTGTTTTGAAAAGTTAAAAGGTAGTTCAGTGAATTCTTTTGAAAATGTTGGTATTTGAGTTGAGTCTTCTTTGTGTTTTTTAATACTTTGAATCTGAAAAAAACTTGAAATGCTGATAATATTCTCAAATAACAATAAAATGATTTATTGACAGACGATTTTCATCTTTTTATCGAATTCCTTTCTTTATTTATATAACAAAGAAAGGTCTGCATTAAAAATAATTGTAGTTTGCACATATGCAATGAAATTAGAGTAATTTACTATAAAAAGTAATAAAAACATATTTAGTATTTTTTACGTCAGATGTTACTTAAATTAATTGGCGTTTCTGTTTGTATATAATCACTTTAAATTTTGTTAAACAAGAATTGATTTTTTTTTCAATGACTGTTTATTAAAACTGTAAGAAATGTAATTTTAGATAAATTATTTTTTAATATATGTGTGTAATTGAATTGAAAATAGTTCATTGTATGACTCAAATCTCAAATATATAATTCATTTTAGTTTCAGTACTTCGTTCTGAAAAAAAATCGATCATTAAGGGATATGGATATATATATGGATTCAGTGCGTTGATAAGTTCATGTGATGAATGGTTATTCTTTTTTCAGCGATACTTATTTATTTACGGGCTTATTTGCATTATATGCAATAAATACTGATGTGATGTTTTAGTAATTGACTGACCTCTTTTTTTCAGGTGGCATCCAAAGGCGAGTCCCACAGTACTCGGCATGCTTCCAAGGCTGCTAACGAAATAAAAAACAGTTACAAAAAGTTGGTGCCCTGTGAGTGACTTTCTATGTATAACATTTTTTTATTGTCTGATGTATAGAGAGTTATATTAGATAAATTTATTCGGAGTTTAAAACATTGTAAAAAAGTTTTCGAGTTCGGTTAGTCTTAAGTTAGGAAAGAAGGAAAAAAATTCATATCTGAAGAGTTCCAATATATTTAATTCAAACCTTTATTTCTTAGGTATCAAAATCTACTGTTCGGAACTATGGATTTTAAAAACACATAAATGTATAATTTTCATGAAAAATTTAGTGTCACTTAGATTAGAAGTACATGTATAAAAATTGTTTTTGGGACATTATGACAAAAAACTATTTAAATACAATATTTTGGCAAAAATTAACTTAGAATAACCTTTTTCCCAAATGTTCTCCTTTTGTAAAAATTCTTCTATTGTATTAATATTTACATGTAAAATAGCTCAGACCTCTGTACAGAGGCTCAACTATCATTTTTGAAAAATTCACAACCATTTGAAATAATTATCGGCGTTTTTTTCTTAAAATTTCTCCCTTCCGTTTTCGTAAACATGGATAAACCGACTTCCAAGTTATGCATTTCAAAAATTCTATTTGAGCCTCTATAGAGAAGTCTGAGCTGAATACAGGCAAAATATTAATACAATAGAAGCATTTTTTACAAAAGGAGAACATTTGGGAAAAAGGTTATTCTAAGTTAAATTTTTGCCAAAATATTGTATTTAAATAATTTTTTGTCATAATGTCCTTAAAACAATTTTATACAGTATTCTAATCTAAGTGACATTAAATATCATAAATATTACCCATTTACACGCTTTTGAAAAAATAACGGTTCCGAACGTAGTCGGATACCTTAACCTTTTCCTGATGTATCTTCGATCATAATTGAATGCTTTAATGGTCTCTTAAAACATGGTGCATTTAAGTGATGATATTTTCTGATTTTACATCTATGTTGTCTCGAGTTGAAAGCTTACATCTGTTGTCTAATACATTTTGAACATGGAAAGATTATAAAATGATGTGAAACCTACGTTTACTGACTTGGCAGTTTTATAATCCTAAAGAGGATTAAAGAGATTCCGTTAGATAGGACACCAATACCGGTCTTTCAAACCCATCTCCACAATTTATTAATTATATCACCGGCAAGGTTCTGAAATTGTCAAACTAGTGTCTTTTTCTGGATTCATAATCCACTATACGGGATAGATGAATGATATGGTTTTCCTATAATCCACTAGTATGGGATGAAATAAACGAAATTGAGGAGTTACATACCGAAACATCATAAAATATTTATTTTTAGATGTTGTTCAACACATTAACAGCTTTCCTTGCAGAAAAAGGATCATGTTACAGTACATCCTCTTAGTTTAACCGATCATTCAGCTAAGTAAATTATTTAAACCCCATTTAAATATTAGGTGATAGGCCAAAATGAAGCGAGATGCCATCATTGAAGTTAAATGAGAGACAATGAACTTCAATCAAACACCACCAAGAGGAAATCAGGATCAAAAATATTTCGTAACTAAATATTTTACGACAAGAGACATTTCCGTACTACAGGACGACCGATATTGTAAATTCGCGCGGTATGAGTAAAGTCGAAGAAGGGAGTATTGTAGAGGGCGCGACAAGCGACAATTGCGGATATGTGCATGGTACCACCCGCCATTTTTTAGGAAGTACAGTGGAACCTCTATATTGCGAATTTTTCTATACAGCCAACTTTTTCCTGGAACCAAGGACATTCCACGATTTTCTTCGTAAAATAACTTCCCAATAGCGAAGTGCATTTTCTATATAACGAACTTTTTTTTTCTTATGATTCAAGTTTTTTTTCTCAGTATTTTCAAAGTATTTCTGGACGTTTCAAGTTATTCTCTCTTTTAACACATTTGATGGTGGTTATAATCCTTGAACTGGTTTTATTAAGTGCTTATTAGCCGAGAGCAATAGAATTCTTGGGGTATCTTCCAAGAAGAGCAACTTGTAACCTCCATTGTCTAGTTCATTAGAAACCTCTTTGATATCCCCCTTAAACCGCAGTGGAGTTGTCTCGTGTCCTTGAACTAGTCTCCGTTCATTTGTAGTGTGGATCAGTCGTACTGGGAACTTCGTTTTTTGTAGTTCGAAAATGTCAAAAGTGCTTGAGAATCGAACAAAAGAATTTAATTCTTCAGGAAGTGGATAAAGGCATCAGAAAAATGGATATTGCCTTAAAATTTGGTATTCTTCCAAACAGCTTATCAACTATTATAAAAAATAGAGATAAGTTACGAAATTGTTATTCATCGAATTCTCGTTCAAGACGTTTAAGAACATGTTTCTATGAAGTTGTTGACGAGGCAGTTTTGATGTGGATACACACTATGCGAGATAACAATGTTCTGATCTCTGAATCTTTCATAACAGAGAAAGCTCTTCAATTTGCGAAAGCATTGGGATACGACCTATTTCAAGGTAGGATGGATGGCGAGAAATTTTTTTAAAAATTTTTTTTTCCAAAAAAATTTTTTTTAAAATTTTTTTTGGGGTTTTTTTTTTTTTTTTTAAATTTTTTTTTTTTTAAAAAAATTTTTAATTTTCCCCAAATTTTTAAAATTTTTTGGGGGAAAATTTTTTTTTTAATTTTTTTTTTTTTTTTGGGGGTTTTTTTAAAAAATTTTTTTTCCCCCCCAAATTTTTAAAATTTTTAAATTTTTTTTTTCCCCCAAAAATTTTTTAATTTTTTTTTTAAAAAATTTTTTTTTGGGGGTTTTCCCCCTTTTTTTGGGGGGGTTTTTTTAAAAAAAAGGCCCCAAAAAAAAAAATTTTTTTAAAAAAAAAACCCAAAAAAAAAAGGGGGTTTTTTTTTTTTAAAAAAAAATTTTTTTTTTTAAAAATTTTTTTAAAAAAAAAAAAAAATTATTTTTTTTTTTTAAAAATTTTTTAAAAAAAAGGTTTTTTAAAAATTTCCCCCAAAAATAAAATTTTTTTTTTTAAAAAAATTTTTTTTTTTTTTAAAAAAAAAAATTTTTTTTAAAAGGGAAAAAAAAATTTTTTCCCCCCCAAAAAACCCCTTTAAAAATTTTTTTTAAATTTTTTTTCCCGGCAAAAAAAAAAAATTTTCCATTAAAAAAATTTTTTTTTTTTTTTTAAATTTTTTTTTTAAATTTTTTTAAATTTTTTTTTTAAAATTTTAAAAAATTTTTTTTTAAAAATTTTTTTTTTCAAAATTGGGGGGCCCCCTTTTTTTTTTTTTTTTTTTTCCCTTTTTTTAAAGGGTTTTTTTTTTTTTTTTTAAAAAAAAATTTTTTTTTTTTTTAAAAAATTTTTTTTTTTTTTTTTAAATTTTTAAATTTTAATTCTAAAAAAATTTTTTTAAAAAAGGGTTTTTTCCCCGGGGGGGGTTTTTTTAAAAAAAGGGTTTTTTTTTTTTTAAAATTTTTTGTTTTTTTTTTAAAAAAAAAAATTTTTTTAAAAAAATTTTTAAAAAAAATTTTTAAAAAATTTTTTTTTTTAAAAATTTTTTTAAAAAAAAAAAATTTTTAAATTTTTTTTAAAATTTTTTTTTTTTCCCCCCCCCCCCCCCCCCTTTTTTTTTCCCTTTGGGGGGGTTTTTTTCCCCAAAAAAAAGGGCCTTTTTCCCCCAAACCCTTTTTAATTTTTTTTAACCCTTGGGGGGGGAAAAAAAAAAAATTTTTTTTTAAAAATTTTTTTTTAATTAAAAAAAATTTTTTAAAAATTTTTTTAAAAAAAAAAAAATTTTTTTTAAACTTGTTTTTAAGCAAAACATTTTTTTTTTTTTTTAAAATTTTTTTAAAAAAATTTTTTTTTTTTTTTTTCTTTTTTTTTAAAAAAAATTTTTTTTAAAAAAAAAAAAAAATTTTTTGGTTTTTTTAAAAAATTTTAAACCCCCAAAAAAGGGTTTCCCTTTTTTTTAAAAAAAAATTTTTAAAAAAAAATTTTTTTTAAAAAATTTTTTAAAAAAAAAAGGGGGAAAAAAAATTTTTTTTTTTTTTTTTTTTTAAAAAAATTTTTTTCCTTTATCTTTTTTTTTAAAAAAAAAATTTAAAAAATTCCCTTAAAAAATTTTAAATTTTAAAAAAAAAAAGGGAAAAAAAAAAAAAAAAAAAACCCCCCAACCCTACCCCAAAAAAATTCTAAAAAAGGTTTTTTTAAAAAATTTTTTAAAAAAATTTTTGGGAAAAATTTTTTAAAAAAATTTTTTTTTTTAAAAAAAATCAAAAAATTTAATTTTTTTTTTAAAAAAGGGGTTTTTTTTTAAAAAAACCTTTTTAAAAAAATTTTTTTTCCCCCAAAAAAGGTTTTAAAAAAAAAAAAGGGGGGTTTTTTTTTAAAAATTTTTTTAAAAAAAATTTTTTTTCCGGGGGGAAAAGGGTTTTTAAAAAAATTTTTGGAAAATTTCCCCGGGGGAAAATTTTTGGGGAAAAAAGGGCCCCGGTGGGTTTTTTGGGTTTTTTTTTCCCCTTTTAAAAAAATTTTTTTTTAAAAAAAACCCTTTTTTTTTTTTTTAAAAAAAACCCAATTTTCCAGGAAAAAATTCAAAAAATTTTTCCGTTTTTTTTTAAAAACCCCCCCTTTTTAAAATTTTTTAACCAAAAAAAAGGGGGAAAAAAATTTTCCCCCAAAAAAGGATGAAATTTTTTAAAAAAAAAAAATTTAAAAAATTTTTTAAAAAAAATTTTTAAAACCTTTTAAAAATTTTTTTTTCCTTTTGGGTTTTCCCGTTTTTTTTTTAAAAAAAAAAAATTTTTTAAAAAAAAAAAAAAAAATTTTTTTTTTTAAAAAGCAAAAAAAAAATTTTTAATTTTTTTTTTGGGGGGAAAAAAATTTTTTTTAAAAGGGAAAAAAAAAAATTTTTAAATTTTTTAAAAAAAAATTTTAATTTAAATTAAAATTTTTAAATTTTTTTTTAAAAGGGTTTTTTTTTTTTAAAAAAAATTCAAAAAAAACCCTTTTTTTTTTTTTCCTTTTTTAAAAAAAACCTTTAAAATTTTTTCCTTTTTTTCCCCAAAAACCCCCTTTTTTTTAAAACCTTAAAAAAAAATTTCCCTTTAAAAAAATTTTTTTTTTTTAAAATTTTTTTTTAAAAAAAAAATTTTTTCAAAAAAAATTTTTAAAAAAATTTTTAAATTTTAATTTTTTTTTAAAAAAAAAAGGGAAAATTTTTTTTTTTTTTAAAAAAAAAAATTTTTAAAAAAAATTTTTTTTTTTTTTAAAATAATTTTTAAAAAAAACCCGGTTTTTAAAAATAAAACCCTTTTTAAAATTTTTTTTTTAATTTTTTCCCTCCCTCTTTTCCCCCCCGGGGGGGTTTTGGGGTTTTAAAAAAAAAAAAAAAAAATTTTTTTTTTTTTAAAAAATTTTTTTTTAAAACCCCCTTTTTTAATTTTTTTTTCCCAAAAATTAGAAAAATGGTAAAACTTAAATTTAAAAAAGTAAACAAACAAATTAGGAATTCGGGCCCTGCCCCCTTTATAGATAAAAAAAAATTATTTTTTTAAAAAGGGGAATAACTGGGAAAAAAAATTTTCAAATTTAAAGGGAAGGGGAAATTTTAAAGGGGACACAATTTAAGTATAATTTTAAAAATGGAAATTTTTTGGTTTAAATAAATTTTTTTAAAAAAAAACAAACTTTTTTTCGGGAAATTTTTTTGCCAATTAATTTTGAATTAAAAATTTTGGTAAAAATTTTAAAATTATTTTTTATCCCTTTAAAAAATCTTCCCCCTTTTTTAACAATTTTAACCCCTTAAATTTTTGGGAAAAGGAAAAATTTTTGTTTTGAAAAATATTTTTTTTTTTTCAAAACATTTTTTTACCCCGGAAACAAAGGGGCTACGGGGGTTTGGGGTTTAAGTCAACCTTAAACCGGTTTTTTTTAAAAAAAGAGAATTTCCAAACCCCCTTACAAAAAAAGTTTTTATTTTAACATTCTTGGGGGAAAAAATTTTTAAAAAAAAATTTAAATTCCCTTTTAAAAAAAAAAGAAAAAATTTGAAAAAAGAAATTTTTTCCCTTTTTTAATTTTAAATCAAATTTTTTTCCCATTTCGAAAATTTTTCAAAAAAGGAAATTTTTAAGCCCCTTTTTTAAAAACCCCCCTTTTTAAAGAAACCTTTTAAATTTTAAAAAATTTTCTTTTAAAATAGGGTTTTTTCTTTTTTCCAAAAAATTTTTTTAAAAATTTAAAAATTTTTTGGGTTTTTCCAGGAAAAAAGTTTTTCGTAAAATTTTGAGGAATTTTTTAAAAAATTTTGGAAAAATTCGTAAAATAGAGGAAATTTTTAAAATTGGGAAATTTGTAAAATGGAGGTTCGACTATATTTGATTATTTTAATTCAGTTTGTGTAATGTGGTATTTCCACATCTGATAAATTCGGTGAAGAATCTACCACATGAACACAAAAATATGTTTTTTTATTGTCCTTACTAGCCCATTGTTCATATAAATTGTTTAATATAGTTAGTTATTTGTATATTTTCAAAACAAAATTCAAAAATCAGATTATTTTTCTAAATTTTCGGGGTTTACTATAACCGGGAGTGCTTTTAACCCCCTTCCCGGCATTCCTGACTCCGATTACATTAATGCTTCCTTTTATTGATGTGAGTTGCTTTTTTTTACTTTCTAATAATAATTTACTTGATTAAATTCAGTAAAAATTACCAAAAAATGTATGTTTCCGCGTGCAATTATTTCTCTAATTTTCTTAAGTCGAATTTATATGACGTTATTATATGACGTTTCTTATTGATTCATTTTTTTCCTTTTATTCTTAAGCAGATTATAATTTTATATATAATTATCACAATTATTCATACCAATAACATGGCTGCGGTAACCGAATAAGTCATGGTCGATAACTTATAAACAGCATTATTTACATTGTGTCATGGGTTCGAAGTCTGGTGTCACTAAAACCCGCCTTGTACAGGGGTTGGTTAACATAACATCTATCGGAGCTCAAGTTACAGTTAAGAGTTATTTTTACAACGCAAAACAAAGCTGCACGAGGGCTGTTGATAACGGACCTCGTACTTTTGATCAACGGTCAAGTGACGGGGACGGCACCCGAGCTGTGAACCACTTTCCAAACTTCCACATTTCACCAACTCGAGAGTCTTGATCATGACAGAATTTAGCCTGCTTCAAAACTCTAACGGAGGTATTTTGTGGCACTGATCTTGGGGCATGCAAACCCGACAACACTGGCCCCTTTAAATTTCAACCATGACCACTTTAGGTATTAGGCCACGGCCCTGAAATTTGAACTGAAACGGGCTCTTTCATAGTTTCGATGATTTATGAGTGAGGAAATAAAATTCCCCACTATTCAGCTGCAGGAGGGGTTTTGACGACGGACCCGGGGAATTTTAAACCATGGTCGGGACGAGGACGACACCTGAGGCCCTCTCTTTCCAACTCCACACCACACCCAAAGGAAAAGGGAAATTTTTAGCCTTGACATATTTAAAGTCAACGTCCCCCCCGCCAACAAGGGGGCTTTTAGGTGTTAGTCTCGAACTCATGATACGACAGCCACGAGTCCGTCACCTTGATTACTAAGCTACCGAGGCCAGCCCAGGAATGTCAATAAACAATCATCAATCATAAAATAATTACAAAAGAAATACTTATCATGAGAGCTATGGATAGACATTTGTTATTGTCGCTTCCTTCCCGAAGGGAAAAGGGAAAGGAAAATTGCTAGAGCCTTAAAGGGTTGGGTTCTATACGATAGATTGGGGCACCACCTATCTCCACCTCCACAATTTAGGCATGGAACTGGGAAGGGGAAAGGGAAAAATTTTTCTCCAGCCCCCTTTCACCCGTGGTTTCTTCCCCGACCGCCCACAAGACTTTCCAAACCCCCAGATTTTTAAAGAGCAAATAATCCGTGGTACTAGGGAAAAATTTTTAGGCATCGAATCCAGGCCCTCCGGGTTTTGGAGTCCGGGTGTCTAACCACTGGCTACCCACGACCCCATAGACCTTTAAAAATATAATTAAACTTTGTTTTTTGAAAAATTCATTAACTTTTCTCTCTTTCTCCTTCTTTTTTTACTTTTTTGTTATAAAATTAATTGTTTAAATGTCACACAATATTGAACTTCTCTGTCCCTTTAACTTAAAATAACGTATACGAGCTCATATTGAGGATTTTTTTCAGTCAATGTAGAGGCAATGTAATTGTCTTTCCTTAATTTTTCTTTAGTGTCCCCATTTATTTAAATTTCGAAACATACTGGCAGATTTATTTCATATTTACTTTTTACATCAAACTTCGCAATACAACTTAAAATTTAAACATTACTCCATTTTAAGGAATTATTCCTAAATCAAATATGCTTCTTTCTAAACCACACAATTTACATAAAATGTACTTTTTAGCGTGTTATTTCCGTATTTAAAATTCAAATCAAGAAATATAATATTTCTCCCCCTTTTGTGTGACGTATAAAAATGAAAGTTAAATTGTATTTTTCTTTTTTTTTTGTCTCTCTCTAAAACACTTCAAATTGTCTAACAAAAATAAAATCTGGAGATTAAATTTCCCATATTACTATTTTAAAATTCTTTTTTTAGAAGAGTAATGCATTTTTTTTCATGTGTGCGAGAAAAAAAAAGATGTAATATAAAATGAGATTCCATTTTTCTCGCAGACAAGGATTAAGTGAAACTTTAGATTGGGTTACATATACTTAAGAGCATATATAAAAGCCTTTATTTTATATAATTTCTAAAATGAAAATTTCCGTCTTTGATAAATTGCTTTTTTTCTTTAAATTCATAGCTGGTTAAAAATAAGTATTCATTTCCTTTGTAATGTATATTATTAACAAGAATTTTATTGTTAATTTAAATATTTAATAAGAAAAAATTGCGCTTTTTTTCATTTAATTTTCGGTAAAATTTTAAAAACCCAATGTTGGCAAAATTAAGTAAATCAAAAATTATTTTCCTCGTTAAAATGTGTTCTTTTTATAAGGATATCAGATGGTTGGTTAAACTGATTAAGTATATAGATTTATATATTCTTTCTGGTTCTCCAATTTTACAGAAATTCATAATTAAAAAAGCTATACATCGCCTATAAAAATAGTTTGAGTAAATGAGAAAATCGTTCAAATGAGAAGGTACTGAACCCGAAACCCCCGCTTTTCCCCCCCCCCAAAAAAAGGGGGGGCCCCCCTTTAATGTTTTGTTCAGATTAACGCCCGCATTTGGTGTAATATATCTTCAGCAACATTCTGTGTGTACAGCATCAGCACTTATTACCATCCAGATTTTTAGCAGTTTTCCACCCTGCGTTTGAAATGATGACGGAAGTGAGAAATTATTCCGTAATTACTATTCCAGTATATGAAAGATTTTTGATTTTGTTTTAAGGTATAAACTTTGTGGAAGGGAATTTAAAGTCAAAAAAGAATTTTTTATGTTTCCTTGAACCAACCCCGGGCTAATTTTTTGTTCCCGGGGGATCTTGAATGGCAGTTCCGTTTGGGGAAAAAAAATTTGATAAAAGGCAGGCCATTTCATCAATGGCCTGCTCATTAAAGACACTTTTATGTAATCCAGTGACTTCATTTTGTTGAGGCATAATGTTGCTGATCCCGGATCTGATCCATTGAAGCAATCAAGGTCATGATACTGCCTCCTTTTTCTTGTTCTTTGAACACTATGCATAAACGATCCATCTCCTCGTGAGTTTCCCTTTTTACCCTGCTACCTCAATCCTGAGTCATCAGACCACATGACATTTCTGCGTTACAAAATAGTCCATTATTTATGCTCTTTAGCAAATTTGTATCGTTTTCTTCAGTTAATTGCCAAAACAGTTAGTTTCACAACAATGGACGTAAAGCATTGGCCCGTTAGGGTTGCCTTACTCCTACGTTTTCCTCGTGACCTGTAGGTTTGGGAGTGAATGAAGAACCAGGCGTTGCCATAATCTTAATATCTCTTTATTAAAATTTTAACTTAAACACTATACAATGATAATATTTATATATTAACTTAGCGGATCTGAGGTGAAGAAACACACAATACGTATTACCAAATAAGTGCGACCCTGACCACTATATTTAACTTTACCACCTTATCCTAATCTCATTATATACACAGTTCCTAGTAGTTAATAGAACGGTCCCCTACCTCTATGTCCTAGGTAGAAGCAACTCTCTCGAATCCTTGATGACTTTTCTATATCTCGCGTGGAATGGTATCCACCTTGACTTGAACGCACTGGCACGAATAGCTGAACTCTTGAATGTCGGATAACTTCTCACTTTTAACTTTAACACTCCTAACCACAGACTAGCATAATCACTTCCCAAAGGCCACCCTGCTTACGCTAAACTTCTGCTATTTAAAAGGTTCTTAATTTGCATAATCATGCTTTGCTCCTGGATTTGGTTGGAAAGAGTGCCTTTTCGGCCCCAAAGAACCCAAGAGGAGTTTTTAATTGTAAGCGCGATGAGCCCGTCACAGACTGTCTGCACGGCTTCCCTTGAGACTACAACGTACAGATGCAAGGTGACCTTGGTGAGTCCACTGACGAACTGGATGCAGAAGTGGCACTACTTCAGACGAGTCCCAGTTCTGCCTGCAATATCCTGATGGACGTAAATGTGTCTGGAGAACCGAGGATAACGTATGTGGCCTACCTGCATTCCATATCATCAAGCAGGTCCTGTACTTACTGGGATGGTACGGGTAGCCATTAAATACACAACACGACTACCAATTACTTGCGTAGTCGGTAATCCGAATACCCAGCTTTACATCTCTCAAGTCTTAATGCCTTTTTTATAGGCCTCCGAGACATTATTTTTCAACTAGATAAAGCAAGATTTATTGTTAACCATTGAGTCCTTACCTTTCTCGACACAGAAGTTATCTGACTGCTTCCCTGACCACTACGTTCTCTGGATCTCTCATCCATTGAAAGCATCTGATTGGGGGTTCTGAGAGATTGGACGCCTCTGCTCTACAACCACTGAGATTGATGAAATGGGACACATACTTGAAACAGCATGGAGTAACTTTCTCTACTTCTCTATCACGCAATTGACTGGATGCCTAACCAGGTTAATACCGTTTTAGCTGACAGAAATGGCAGCTACGCATACTAATTTCAGGTCCAATATACCCTTAAAATGCTTACAAATATAATCATGTTTTTCTCTTCCTTGTTATATTCGTATAACAAGTGAAGTTTTGTGTTATTTCCTTCCTTGTATCGTAAATTTATGAGTCTTGATTCCCCCGAAGATTCCGTGATTCGTCTTCAACATTAAATCTGTTGAAGCTCAAAGTACTTCCATTGGTGGGGAACTTTGGAGTGGGCTGAGGTGTCATCTTCGTCACTCAAGCATGGTTCAAAATTCGAAAGTCCTTCGCCAATGCTTCTCGTGTTAGAACAAGATTAACAATCAATCAATCAATATTCATCCATCACAAGGAGTGATCGTGGTGGCTGAATGGTCATGGTCTCCAGCTTTTGGCTCATGTAGCAGTCGAATTGCTAGTTTGATTCCTTGTACCATAAAACTATTTGGCGAGACTGAACAGCGTTTAACTTGTTGATGCTGAAACTTCTTACGTTGTCTAGTTGAAGTTAGGAGAGTGGTGTCTTTGTGCTCAGTTGGTGTCTCATGACCTGTCCATGGTTCAAAATTTTGAAGATTGTGACCAATGGTCCTATTACTATTTATTGATTGCTTTATATATGTATAAATTGTTTTTGATTTTATATATATATATATATATATATTTGTGTGTGTGTGTGTTTTTGTGTGTGTGTGTGTGTGTGTGTGTGTGTGTGTGTGTGTGTGTGTGTGTGTGTGTGTGTGTGTGTGTGTGTGTGTGTGTGTGTGTGTGTGTGTGTGTGTGTGTGTGTGTGTGTGTTATCCAGGTGAATAATGCCTTACAATACAATTTAAATTTATAACTTCGTCTCTGTTGAGTCTACTCCTTTCTAAGAACTGGATGGGATTAAAATAGCATCTTGGTTGTTTTGTTTTGATATTAGTACAAATAACCATTTTTTTTCATAAAATCATATCAATTTATGTCTAACATTCTATTGTTTACCATGAATTGAAAATAATTTCCTCATCATAAATTGTTTGTCTTAAATCATAGGATAATCCTACAGTTGAATAAAAACAATGATGATGAGAAATTTCTTATATGTGTTTAATTTTTAATTTAGATTGGAATATTGATAACGGATAAAATGTTTCACATATCAAATATGTTGAAAAAAATTCCATATGTTCTTTGTAAATAATTTATTCTCTAAAAAAAATTGGAGTACGTGTCGCCAGCGATAATGAATAAAAATTTAAATGTGAATAAAAATAGTCGACAATGTCTTCATTAATATCGATTTTTTTTATTTGTCGATATACTGCCTCTGTTTAAACAAACCAAGTTGAAAATATCCAAAAACCACTAAGGAGCGGAAAAAAATCACAAGGAAAAAGTTAAAAAAAATATAGAGATATTAAAAGAAAAGTCTACATAAAACAATAAGTGATGTTTCAGAAACTTCGGCTATTTTTTATACATAATCCTCTCTCGTGTGGGTTTATATATATACAAAATTTTATCTCTTTTTTATATACTTCATTTAAACTCGTTTGAACAAAAAATATTTTATAATGCATATATTGCACAAAATATTCCAAAAACTTTTTTGATTATTCATTTTTATAATTATGATCAATGCATGCTATGATCTTTCATTTTATCTTCCAATGTTATTTTATAATATATATCCTTCTAATAATCTGTTAATGACTTTGGTTGTATATATTAGGATAGGATGACTTTTTTTCCTTTTTAAGATTGCTATGTTTCTAGAAAAATTGCCTTTCGCTTAGCTAAGTAAAAATGGCGGAAAAAAGAATTTAAACTCAAATAAAAAATATTTTTCGCTTATGTATCGCTTTAAGTTTTAAGAAATGAAAAATTTCGCTATTTTTTATCAATTTCATAATTATTAAACTTACTAATGTCACTGTTGTTCTAAAAGTGAAATTTCGGATTTCAGGAGCTAGAAAAATTCAAACCTGTACGCTCAAAGTAATTATTGTTCTTGCAAAAAGCTTAAAACCATCCCCCGCCTCCCCATTTTTTAAAAATTATCAATATTTCTCATATATAATTTTATACATCTTTATTTTTTCACCTTTAATAAACAAAACTTAATTTATGGTAAGCATATTTTTTTTATATTTCGCATATTTTAACGCTCTAGACGTGGAACAATTTTTAAACTCATTGCTTAAAAAATTATCCAATATTTTTATTCAAAAGCATATATTTAAAGTCAATTTTTTTGAAAATTCGGGCATTACTTTTTAATTAAAAAGTCGTCCTTATGATTTCCTCTCTTGCTTCAATACCACACACCTTTCAAGATCATTCGGGTGGCCGTGGTAGAGGTCCTGGCCATGAACTTGTGATCGGCAATATTTCATTCAAATAATGGGTCAGGTTCCAGGAGCTAAAAAAACATACCGTATAGAGCAGGGGTGGCGAACCCTTATGGAATTTTTTACATTTTTTTTCTAAAGAAGTATTTCATAAGGTATAAACGTGCCATCAAATAATTTTCAGTTGTGATTATTGGGAAAAATAATAAAACTAAATACTAACAACTCAAAACTCTTTATTTACTATGAAAAAATATATTTTGCGCTGAAAATGTTTTAGTTATATGTGTAATTCAAGTTAAAGTAACATTAGTATGACTTCTGTTGTTGTGCAGATTGGATGACAAATAGCTTTTTAGGATTGTAAGATGTTACTTTTAGTAGAATGCACACTGAACTGGAGTGATCTGCCTAATGGTTTCTAAGCAATTAATTATTTTTGCTGTGGTTCCCTTTTTTGACAAGAGGATTTGGGATTTGTTTCAAAATGCCATTTTACAGACCATATTCTGCATACCACTGTTCCAAAATATAAAACACACCGCTTTGCCACCTTTGCTAATAAAAAATTCCATGTTTCTAGACTCTTCAAGTTTTAAATTCTTTGTTATACTCACTACCTTGGACTTTTTGTTCTTTTGCTAAAATAGCCATGTTAAATAAATGTTAAAAATCGTAAATATAACACAAATAAACTTTCAAATACAGTTTTGTCAATAAAATTGACTATGCTATGCGTAGACAAATTTTGCATCATAAGCAACTGTAGTCCACGACGTAACTAAGGCAAGACAGTAACAAACGAGAGTGCTCCATGCCCCTCTGCGACCGATCACTCGCTTTTGTTTGTAATACTTCATAGTAAACTTTGTTATTTTGAAATAAAATTCAAAACATTTTGATTGCTGGCGTACCCAAAATATTGTGTCGCGGGCCATTGGTTCGCTCTCCCTGGTATAGAGGGACTAAGACATGTTAAATCCATTGTAACGTTTCCCGTGTTTCAGCTGTAAATCGACTTCTTTTTGTGGATAGGATAACATTGTCTCTGTAAACATGTGCACCCTTAAAATATTGTAAGATCATGTCTTAGGTCATCGCTCCGGCAACCTTTGACACCGTGATAACCCCTCCTCTCACGAACCGTATGTAACTCGAGGATAAAGAGTCTGATCGCTACCATCCCAAGACTCTAGGGAGGGCAGAAAGAGAAGACTGTTTGAAAACTTCCCTGAGAATGGATATGACCTCCTCCCTTACAAAACATCAATTCTGGAATCTAATGATCCAAACAATATTTTTAATAACTTCAATGCATATAATGTAATTAATAACTGTGACGTAAATAAATCAAATATTTAAATTATTAAATATGCTACCATTATTTTTCTTAAACATCACACCACTGAGTCTCAAAAGCCTCACATTGGCGGTGTGTGGAAGTTAGGATGCTGGTTCAGGTACTGTGCTCATCCTTTGAGCACGGCTCAAAATTACGAGATCCATTAACAAGTGCCCTAGCATGGCTTTAGACGTAATGTTAATGTATACTCACTCACTAGAGATGATTCGCCTAAAGGTTTGACATAACGTTCCTCTGCTTCAGTATGACAGGGAAAATTTTGAAAATATGTATCTAAGTCTCTTATCTCGCTATAATTTTGAATGATAGGTGACGCTATCGTAACTGTCACTCGATCACGGATTCTTTAACAGCCACTAATCAATGATGTTTTTTAGGTTGATTTTCTTTTCCCACTGTGTTTTTATTTGTGTCATATCGTAGACTTGAACCGATTATCAACGCTATCAGTCTTTGAGATATCAGAAACACCACGCATTTGTATTTGTTTACTTTCAGTATGTTTCATCTATTAGGTTTCAGAATACTGAGTCAAAAGTTCCTTTAAATTTTAAAAATTCACAAAAAAGGAAGAGATAACGATAATGAAATGTGGTTTGCAAGAATGAGTCGAATTTTTTTAGCTGCAAAAGTATTTTTGGTTAAAAGTATCACCAGTACATGGCTCTGACATTCATGGCACAATTATGCAAATTAATCTTGCAATGAAAGACCATAACATACAATGATTTTTCATTCGCTTTCAGAATGTTATCATTATCTGATCGAGTGCTTTTGGTGAAGATGTTCTATATGAACAGTGAGTCAATATATATGTTACGTTGCGAAAATTCGTACGGCAAAAAGAATAAAGACAATAAATGGTCCGATACCATGTACTGGAATAGTGAAGTTTTTCAAAAACGGTTCGAAAAAACTGACTTTTTAGAAGATCGGCCATGTAGTGGAAGACCCTGTTAGTAGAGGGCCGAATTATTAAGGTGAAAACCACTCGTATATGGATGACATCGAATCCTAGGGAATACATGATGAAGTCATTGCGTCTCACCATGTTGACAGTCTGATGTATTTTCATTACATGTTTCATTTTTGAACCATTCTTCGTCGAAGAATCATGTCCCAAATTGGACTGAAAATCGTACATAGTAACTCAAAAAGAGTGATCTCACTCTTTTGCTGGAGAAAGTCGTGCACACATGATATCAGAGGTGTGTTATCTGTAATAAGCATTATGCAGAATGGCGCACATCTGTGCTGTGCCAATATAGTAAAACTATTTCTCTTGAGAACCTTTGGAAAAGAAAATGATTGAACGAGGTTGCAAGATCGCATTGCCAACAAGCTCCCTCCCCCGCCCCCCATGCAATTTCTGGTTGTAGGGGTATTTGGGGGCCATCCCCCGCCCCCCCCCCCCGTTGGGACCCCGTCGGACTCAAAGGGTTGAACTAAAAGCTTCTACCTGTTGTGAGGTTTCTCTGCCATTTATTCCGATATATTGACTTTAGCTTTAACGGGCGTTGTGAGTAGCCTTAGTTTTGTCGGACATTGATTTGGAGATACTGTTGTATAATTGTTATTACAAGTTTGAATGGATGAAACGTACTGCTGTGTGTCCTGTTCATTACTTTTCGAATCAGCTACGCCTTCTACCAGAGGCATTTTTATTTAAATTTTTGTCATTGCTGCTAAAAAATATCTGAATTCTTTATCAGCACATTCTTTTTTGCAAACTGCACTTTTTCATCAATATTTCTCCTTTTTTTTATGAATTTTTAGTGTTTAAACGAACTTTTGGCGCTCCCAGTACTAGATGGTAAATGGTAAGTCGAAGTACTTTGATGGATCTGGAGCCATGTGTTGTTTGTTTATCTTTCAAGCCTCTTTGCTTACATATTTGTTTCCTGCAGTGCAATATATAATCCAAACTTTCCCAAATCATACTTTCTTTGTAAGAACATAAAAAGTAGCTCGATGAAAGGAATTTGGTCGACTTTATCGCATTAACAATTGCAGAAATCATGCATCCACACGAGTTTTAATTCAATTTTTTTTCTTAACAAATACAATCTATAGGACATATACATGCTGCAATCTCAAAAAGAAAAAGCAAAGAAAGCTCTTTTTGAAGATGTAAATCTCTTTTATAAATGAAGCTTTATTCGAGGCATGTTCGAAAACTAAATACCGTTTTAGTAAAGCTCGCATAACATTTTTTTCGGAACAAAATTTATTTGTGCTTGAAAGAGCACGTCTTGGACTATTTTTCTACTTAGTTATCACCATTGTTCAGACATTTCTAATATAGGGAAACTAACTTGTCTATACCTCCTTTAAAAGAAAATGCCCTCAATAAACAGTTTTTGAAATAAGTGGAAACTCATTGCAAAGCAATATCTTATTGTGAACCGTCTGCTTTTACGAAGCTTCACTTTTCACTTTTTCAAGCAAACCATCATTAACATCAGAAAGCCGCCCACTTCGTGTTTCGTCTGGAATATCGGTGCGTTTGTCATTGAATTGTTTAACTACCTTTCTCCATATTTCATCACTCATCACATTTTCACCTCAAATCTCTACACTTAATTTCAATAAATGACTATGAATTTAAACTGGCTTAACATTCCTTGCTTTCAAAAACAGATTACAGACGCACTTCACAGTCGACGGGATCGGCAACCGCCTTAAACATTTTGAACGCTTCCTAACATGTGTAAAAATAACTTAGTCTGGTTGTAATAGTGTCACTGGACTATAACACAGTGGACTGGACTGGAGCTGTAATAGTGTCAATCACATCCAAAGAATTAAGCAAGTTTTTTGAACATAAATAACACTGGGGTTGTGGTGGAACTAAACGGCACTTAGTTTCCGGATATCCCTCATATTTATATCACATTGGTAGATTTTCTGAAATTTTTATTATAATTATCATTCCATAATTTTTAATTAGCCGTACTATATCCCGTACTCGAAAACTGTAGGGAATGAAGCTTTTTATTAAAGATAATTAGTTTTCTAAGCCACCATTTTTGCTATTAAGCAAAAACTAACATTTTAGTTGTCGGATTGTATTGACATCTCATATTGTTTTTCTAAACAGCACTTTAAGACATCTTTGTGAGAAGGAAGCTCACATTTGGCAAGCTTTTGGGTTGCTAAATATTGGACACACACAAAAACAGAAGAAACTGATGAAATTTTCAAAATATTCACTTTTTATGAATAATACTTTTATGATAATATTTTGCCTTCATATATCTAAAATTTCTATACTAAACCTTAATTACGAGTTTTGAAAAGTATAATTTAGAAGTGGATTTATTTATATTTTAATATATCAGAGTAGATAAATTTTTATTAGAAACCCAAGTTATATTATTTCAATCGATAGTAATTCTAAAAATAAAAGCGAATTTCTTCAAAATTTCTAGTTTAGGTTCTGTATAGAACTCTTTACATATATATAAGCATAATTATAAGCAGAATAGTATTATTATAAAAGCATAGAATTTCTTCTGAAACAATATGCGCACGTGTATTTAAAATCTGCAAGACTTTAAAAAAGTATTTCTCTAAATCTATACTATAAAAATTAAACATTATCTTCCTCAAAGTAACATAAAAGTAGACAACAACCAATCGAAATCGAGAGAAAATAAGAAAAAAGAATACACTTCAAATATTTATTCCTTACTGTAAATTTAAACTAGTCTCCAACAGACCCAACTTCATCTTTAAAGTGCGAAAGTTCAGTACCTCAGTATTTGAATAAGAAGAAATCTCTGAGATGAGATCCGAACTTAGAAAGTTTTACAAGAAATAAAAAAAAGAAATGTGTATTTTAATCAGAAAGAAAAACCCAAAAGCTCCTTTAAAAGAGGTACTATTTCCCCCGAATGTCTCTTGTTACCCGAAAAATAACTAGAATCGTTTGTCTGAGACTCACATCGATTAAGTCTTGCTTCATCGATTTCACTGTGTTTGGAAACATCTCACGTTCCCATATCGATTCAGTGACACTGTTTGGCGATGCTTGAATTTTTTATTGCTAAATAAATTTTGATTAATACTTTATCCTATATTCTTCTCTTTTCTATTTTTTACAGAGTATTCTGAAGCCCAATGCTTACATAGCTGCTCAGGGTAAGTGTACTTTACTATTGATGGAATCTTGAATTATTTTGCTTTTTTTGTTCGGTTATCGGTTTTCCATCAGTAAATTGCAAACGATTGTATGGAATAAGTTCTCTATATAAGTAACGACCAAATTCATTCGTGTACATTGTCTTAAAAATGTGAAAATGACTCAGATTTTTGAATTTGTTTTTAATAATTAGTTTTAAAATAGAGTGAAAAAACAGTTTTTATTGAAAGTTGATGAAATAATAAAATTTTTTTTAAAAAAAACTGAGAATTTTTTTTAGGGTTCTTAAAACATTTTATTTGTATAAATTAATGATACTAATTTTTAATTACAAATAATTAAACATTTTACTAATTTTTAATTTTAAAATAATAAATACATTTAAAATAAAATATAATATATAGAATATATTAGCTTATAGAACCGGAAAATATATAAAAAATTTACCTTTTTAATATAAATATATTATTGAACCTTAGAAAATTATGCTTAGTAACATCCAGAAAATTTAAATAGAAAAGGGAATTGAAAAAAAGTACCAATAACATAACACAGAAAAAAAATAATTTTCAGCACGGTATGAAAATGGTTTGCAATAGACTAAATTCACGGCAATCCCATGATAAAGGCAATCGCGTGTTCTCCATTGAAATCAAAACTGACATTAAATTAATTGGTATTAGTTGTTCTATTTGTTAAATTTAGATACAGTTTCATATTTTATAATTGGAAAAAGATGTTCAAGTATTATGGAAAAATATCATCAAAATGTTTTAAAATTAAAAAAAAAAGATGTTTCTACAAAAACCAAAAGTTGGCAACAGTTAAGCATATGAATTGATTACATTTATGGAACGTCACAGTCCCACAATAAATGTGCAATCACGTGCTTTCCACCAATCAGTTCATGCATTTTGCTGTTGCCAACGTTTGTTTTTTGAGAGAAAGAGAGGAAACTTTCTTTTAAAAAGTTAATTTGTTAGCAAGAATAACGGACATAGAGCTAAGCAAAATGCACTCGATTTAAAAGTATTATATAGTAAAATGTGTATAATTTTGGAAATTTTCTTAAGGAATTTTAGCATTTGAACATCTTTTACCTAATTATCGGATTTGAAATTATGTCTAAATTTTACGAGTAGAACACAAGTACAAGTCCACTCTCAATTTGTTTTGAATTCAATGGAGAACACGGGATTGTGTTTATCGTGTAATCGTCATGACTTTAATCCACTGATTAGCTAGGAATTATGATTACATGTATCATGTGACTATGACGTCACATGAATTTATGAAGTGATTAACTGGAAACACGTGATTGTAGCTATCACGTGACAATGACGTCAAATAAATTTAGTCCATTATATCTTTTAATGTCCTCAAACCAAGTAATAAGTAGAATTAAAGTTCCATTCTTCCAAATGGCATTCAATTAAAGCTTATATTCTGATAATTATTTAAAAGGGCAATACGAGAACAAATATTACATTAAAGCTCTGTAATTTTATGCAGTTTTTCAATACTTTTTGGAAATTTACATTTCATGTCCTAAAGTTAAGTATGTTTCTTAGCAACTGTTACACATTTATTTGAATTGAAATTAAATAAACATCCCAACTGAATTTACCCACCTGACTTTTATTTTGACATGTGCAGAAACCAGGTATCGCTCACATTCTTACAATAAATTGGTCCATCATGATCAAAAAATTGTTATTTTTATAAGTATATTAAATTTCTTAATTCTTTTTGCTTTGAAAATAAAAAATAAGGCTTCAGTAAAAAGAAATAAAATAATTACAATGCTCCATTCAAAATAAAGTAGTAGATTCAAATAAAAAATGTGTAAGATGTTATGATTCATTTCGAATTAATTTTAACTTGTGTGCATATATGAATATTCATATATTTCTCACTTCATTAAAGAATTGGTGAAACAAACTTAATATTAGGTTAAAATTTTTAAAAAAAATTTAATTATCAAAAATATTAAACCCACACATCTTTCTATTATTTGTATGATATTAGTTATAAAAAAATGCTTGTATTTACAATATAATAAAACTTAACCTAAAATTCATGAATTAGTTAAATGAATTTCTTCATATATGTATGTATATTTTTTAGTGAATTTTTAGATGTATACAATGCATTGTTGGTACCATATCATTAATATTTAACTGTTTTCTTACAGGGCCCAATGAATTTACAATATCTGATTTCTGGCGAATGGTTTGGGAACAAGAATGCTATGTTATCGTCATGTTGACTAAAGTTTTCGATTTTATTCGGGTAAAAAATATTCATAATCTTATATTATTCATGTGTGAATATAACATAATAATAAATTCAATAAAACACTAAGGATCTCATGTACAAAATAAAAAGCCTGCTTTCACTAGTAATGAATTTTATTTTCATAAATATGCTTAAAAATTAATATTTATCTTGAAGTTTCGGTTAAATAGGTGTAAACGTATTTTTTTTTTGTAAATTTACTTAACTATTACCGTGTTATGTATTTAAGAATTCCAAAAGTTAAATTAACTGAAAAATTTATCCGAATTTATTCGGAGATCAAAATTAAGTTTTAGATCTCCATTTTTGCCTCGTTATATATTTTTTAATTTCGCCTTCTTCTTGGCTTATTATTTGGTCAAACGAGAGAGATTTTGATATTTCAGAAAGCATCTATTTATTTTGTGTTTTAAAGGTAATTTGTTCCTTCATTTAATGTAGAATATTAAATTCGAGAAAATTAAATCTGTTCTATCGGTCAAAAATTTTTTTTTGAATAAATTGATATAAAGTTTAATAAAATACGTCAGAGGTTCTACAAAATTCTTTGTATTTATTCTAAATATTTTATTATAATTCGTTTCCTTTCAGTTAAACTTTAATTTCTTGCTTACGATCGAAATATTAGTAATTTTGTATAAAAGAACTTTAATCCGGCATTCTCTCTCTCCTCACGCGAAAAAAATGAACGGAATTTCACGCGCAGGGTATCTCATTCCAAGAGTATTTACATTCTGTTTTTACCGTAAATTTTGCATACCAAGGTGAAAAAGGAAGAAAAATAAGAACTACAAAATGTTTATTACACTTTTCACTTGTAAATTTAGTTTTTCTGCTCTTTTTATTAGGGCATTCTGCACATTGTTTATGCACTCCTTTAGTCATCGCTAACACTGGATCTTAATCTTTTTTTAATTTCGAAGAAGCATTGATTGTTGGTTTCTATATTCTTATGTAAATCGAAATCCAAAACACTTCAGAAATTAGCGTCTGGTTCGATGTTTAGTAGGTGGTTTCTGACTAATTACCAAAATAATTTGTGCGCATTTATTGTCACAATGTTCAACAACACAAAAAATATTGTCATAGGCTAACCATTGCATTTTCTAGCTATTAAATATGATGTGGTCATTTTATCAATGACGATAATTGCTCCCTCAGTTACATTATCTGGATAGATTTCAGTAGAGGAATCATATTTGCTGTTATACTCTTCATCATTTGATTCTTCCTCTTTATTACCGCCAAGAGGCTTTCTTCTTCCGAAAATAATGTTATATATATATACTATATCTGTATGTATTAAATTACTTAAATATCACATTTCTTCATCATAACTACAATAATACGCCTTAGCATAAAGAAGATTAAAAACGTGCTCATGCATTCAGAACTGTAACGGTGATGCACGCGCAGGGTATAACATACCCGAAGAGTTGGTATCCAAAATATATACAGAATTCGCCTACAAGCTAAAGCCCCTCAAAGGATATGACCTTAAAGTCAGCTACACGAGAAACTATTCATTTTCCAAAAAAAGCTTAGATGAAGTCTTGAAAAATGTTAGGCGGTGGGTATGACAAACTCTGCGCGAGAAGTGCCGGGTTAACTTCTGAGATTCAGCTATGACTGAATTGTATATATATATTTAAATTAAAATACTTAAATAACAATTCAATAAATATAGACATATCAAAGAGATAGTATTTGTGAACATTCTGTTTTCTGAGGACACTTTTACAATAGAATAAATGTAATCTGAGAATTGTGATATTTTCAGACAAATACGTAGTGTTATTATAGGATGTGAAATATTTCAAAAACTTTTCTGGGGTAAGCTCCGAAATACACTTCTGGTTTGTACCATTTTGAAAAATCTTGTTTTTCAAGCATTCGAAATATGAATTGGCTTGCATAAAAAGCAATATCCGTTGTAGATTTTTTGAGGAACTATTTTTCAAAAGAGTATATTGTGCTTTACGGAGAAAATATCTTTATTCGAACATGAATATAAAAAATTTTGAAAGTAAAGGGGTCTGGGTTTCAGATCTTACGTAAAAAAGAAGTTTCATCATCGAGTATGGTGTTTTTTGCTATGGTTTGAATGTAAATTTTATTTTGCTTTTTTATTCGTTTTTTGTAAATTGAATAACATTTATCTTTATATTATAGTCATTCAGAGATGATTTTATTATTTTTATTCGAATAAATATTTATTTGTTTCAATATGCAAATTATTGTTTGCCTAAAATGGGTTTCTTATGATATATACTATGTATATATATAAAACACAAAACTTCTGCCTATCTTCTTTCTTGACTGAATAACAGGCGATAAAAAAAACATAGCCCTTTTTCTTTGATAGTTGATATGGGCCTGTTTACTGGTAATATTGAACTTCACTCCTTAAAGCCCTTTTCCCACTTTATATATATATATATATATATATATAAAGTTTGACCCTGATTGAAAACATTTTCAGACTGAGCTATATTGACTAGGGTGTGATATACAAGAATTTACTAGACAGATCACTCTAAAGACAATTCATGGCATCCCTCATTCGGCATTAAAAATTCTGATATCCTCACCGATGGGGATACCCTCTCTTCACTATCCACGCGACCTATGTCTGAGGGAACGAAACAGGAACCACTAAATTCTGCCATAATAAAAATAGTTTATTATGATCTTAATTTATATACAATACAACAACAATACTAGTCTAGGAGGATAAGGATCAAGAGTGAAACGACGCAAAACGTATTACTGATAAATAACGCAATTAACCACTAAATCTATCTTTATAGATTAATTCCTATCTTTATAGTATCCGCTCTATCCTTAAAGTTTAAATGAACAAGCTTACCGCTATTTCCTAGGCTAACGGCTACGGTCCGTACAACATTAATTTATCTTTCTATCTAACTTGCACGGGTTAAGACAATACTCCTTTGGTCTCGGACCCACTTTTGTTTATCTTCAGTAGCACTGTTAGACCGACTCACAAATTTAAGACTCTTCCCCTAGACCTTATCTCTCTTTACTTCTTGCATTACTTCTCCACTTAGCGCTCAGAGCTTCACTTAGCGATCCTCGTGAATGCTAACATTCCAATATATATATAATTCCTAATTTGCATAAACACGCTCTCTTCTTGGGTTGGTTGAAAAGAATTGCCATTCTGGCTCCAAAGAAATCCCAAGAGGACAATTAGTAGAAATGCCGATAAAGGCCCGTCATAAAATCTATACGACGGTGGTATTTCTGGAAGCGGCATGCACATTGAGACACCTAATGGTACATTTAACATCAAGATTAGGAATATTAACTACTGTTCTGTATTTAGGTCTAAACTTATGGCAATTTATAAAAGAATGCAATTTATTGGCACTGTTTCTGACCTTGTCTTCAGGGACGTTTGGACTTTAACTGTGACAGTCATGCTTCTATATAGCACCTTTCTCGTTGAACAACTGTTAGGGATATGACAAGCCTAAATATTCTGGATATTGTGGTTCGACTTTCTTCTAGATGCTCTATATACTTTCAATGGGTCCCCTTCCGTATTGGATTGAATGGTAACGAGACAACCGATAGTTTGGCGAAGTCTGCCACTGCTGACACCTTGCGGGGTGACACTTGTCTAACTTTTACTGAACTCTCCTATAATAAAACGTTAGAATTAAATGCGCTTTGGAGAATACTCCCTGCTCACCCTTGGTATTTTGGGAAAACAGCTCGTTGGTGTTACCAACTTAATATTCATAGGGATCAGCAGATGGCTCTATCGCGTTTTTTTTAGTGGCCACATTAAATCTCTTACTTTTTAACAGGGTCGGAAAGTCTTTTCAGAGTGTCATAGGTGCCAGGCTGATCAGGCCTCCCCCGGTCATATTCTAAATTGTTTGCGTTTTACTATTGACGAGATTTTAGGAAACCCTATTTTATCTCTGGATTTTTTGGAGCCAAGCTACACATCTGGGATATGAAACTACAACATACAAAAGGCTTGATGAAAGTATGGAAATGATCATCTGTTTGGATAAAAGTGTAGATCTTTTTCTATATGGTGTAAAATAGATTATTTAATTTGAGTAAAATCTTCATAAAACTATTGAAATCATTGCCATCGATGTAAAAACATGTTTTCAGCCGCTAAAAGGCTATTGTATTAGATACGAATAAATTGTATCCGAAACTCTTTTCAAATGTTGGCACATTATTTTGAATAACTCGGTGTTTTGTATCTTGCTTCCGTGTAAAAAATACGTTTGATTTTAATTCCTTGAAGATAAAATTTGTTAAATACAATATTCTTTTTTTATAGTTTACATTAATTTCCAAGAAAAATAAACTAACATTTTCACTTAAAAATTAACATGAAACAAATTAAAACCTTTTAAGTTAATGACTTATGCAAAGGTTAAGCCTTTCTCTCTGATCCTGTATATACTGAAAATCAGTGGCGTAACGGAAAATATTAGGGCCCCCCTGCTAAGTAAGGTTTAGGCCCCCAAGTTGGATCTTATAAAGGATTGCAAAACCTTAAGATAACAGGCTTTGGGTCCCATAGAACCCTGCCCCCTTTCACAATGCATGGGTTGTGTGGATAGACGTTACGCCGCGCCGCTTCTGAAAATGCAATTGTTAAGTAAGCAAAAATTTTGTTTTAGCTATTTGTGTTTCTTCATCTATAAATTAACAAAATACTCTCGATCGTGTCATCTTCATTGAATTCGTAAAGTAAATAATAGCAGCCTCTTAATGCCTTCTAAAGTACGAGAAGACAGTTTGACTAATAGAACAAGGAAACCACGAACAAATTGGAGGATTTCTCATCATTAATTATGAGGGTAATCTAGCCAAATAGAACATGATTTGTATATAGCTGAAAAGTTGGCATCATTCCTTATAAAGGACGATTCAGAGACTCTGAGCAAGTTCCTGAAAGAATATTACAC
This sequence comes from Trichonephila inaurata madagascariensis, assembly GCA_019973955.1. NCBI lineage: Eukaryota > Metazoa > Arthropoda > Arachnida > Araneae > Nephilidae > Trichonephila > Trichonephila inaurata. The sequence goes on along the minus strand of BMAV01009120.1, from coordinate 542,715 downwards.
TTTTACTTTACCAAACCCTCGTATTTTTTTTCCTTACAAGTTCTAAGCCAATAATGTAAAGCGAATTATATTTAAAAAGTTTTGTTTTTTAGTCTTAAATGATTCAATGGGATTAATTTGGGAAAATGTTTCACCAAGTTCGGAGAATTGAATAATTTGTATACAGTATATAATCTTCCCTTTTAATTTTTTTCAGGTTTGCTAAGAGTTCGTTAGTTTAAATCAGTGCTTTTCAAACTTGAAATATTTGCAACTCTCAATATTCACTTATAATTTTCATCACCCCCTCCCCTTTCCATACAATAACATTGTATTAAATTCAATTATACTATACTTTGACGCTAAAACTACTATACGACTTTAACCTCTTAAGTGCCACCGGCGTATATAAACGTCTTGCTCAGCTGGTGCGTTAATTGCCCCGAACACATATATACGTCTTTCGGAAGTATGATCTTTTCTGTGCACTGTTATCCATAAAATTATTCTGAAGTCTTTGGAATACAATAAAAGGACATTGACAGTGTTTGCGAAGGATTTGCTTATTTTTATTCCTTTTCTACACCCCCAATACACCACATACGCTCGCCTACTAGTTAAGCGGTGGCATTAGGGAGCGTATCGCGTAATTTTCAATCGGTATTTAAAGAATTAATTATAAACCGTACAAAAATTAACGAGAGGAGTGTTAATTTTTGCATATAATTTTATACATGACAGACCCATGGAGTCACTGGTAATTATTAAATTTGTTCTTAACTTAGTAATGCTGAATTAATTAAAGAATACATTGCGCAATACTGATATATTTATAAGTATATTATATCGGTATAAATGCGTATTTTATTTTTTATTATATGAGAATGTATTTTATTTTTCTTTCAGTAAATTAAAAAAAATTTTAAATAATCTTTTGTTTTCGACTTTTCAATAGGCTCGCACCCCCTCGTAGAGTTATCACGCCCCCTAGGGGGCGCGCTTGACAGTTTGAGAAACACTGGTTTAAATTCTTTTATTTTGTTATTATTATTAGTTGATGTTTGGAATTCAACTAATGTTACATTTTCTATACTTCCTTCAGTTCATATTGCTGGATAATCATAGCTTTGCTTTTTAAAACAAGTTTTGTATCGATAACCAATTATCAGAGAATTGATTTTTTGAGGCCACAGTTAAGTACTTAATTCGACTACATCGAGAAGGGTTTTGACTCTTCCCTTGTCTTGGGGCATCTGATTTTTCTCTTAATTCATATTTGGTAAAGAGGAAATGGTGCATTGATTTAGAAGGTTGCACACTGCTTTGTTATAAGTCCCCTTTTTTTCTACCTACTAAAAAAAGAAAATGCTAAAGAGCAAGACAATATTTCAATTTTAATTCCTAAAAAAGTCTTCCTAGCCATTCTCGCTAAGAATTCTATGAGCCAAAAAATTTATAATGTTACATATATCGGGATTCGAGGATTTTATGCAATTGGTCGCAAAGAGCAAGACAGTTTTTTAGGATCGATGGAAATTTATCGTCCAAAAATAATCCTTGAAATACAGGATACAGTACTCAAATTCGATGAGTAAATCTTAGAAGGCCTTCACGCCTTCTATGGCGCTCAGACATAACTATCAGTGTCTAAAATACAAGTATATAAAAGATTATTCACAAGCACTCGCTCGTCCTACACAACAGCCAGGGTAATAACTAATCGTTGGTTAACACGTTCAAAACAAGACTAATATTCAATTGTGAAAACAAGAACTAACTCAGTTTCGGCGAGCGACTCCCTTTTTATGGGTCTCATGGATTCTTCTCGAAAATTCCGCTTGCCTCATGGATTGTGATATTAGTAGATTTCTCCATTAATTTCCGGAAGAATCCATAGGGTTCCGAACTCGCCAAAAATGGTCACCAAAAATGATGCCGACTTGTCGCTATCACCAAGATTTTGCCAAATTTCCATTGAATCGCCATTATAATGTAAGGAATGGCGTTTCTTGCGAATATTACAATTTTAATACAAAAAAAATACGACATAGAGTAATATAAACCTATTACCCATCTAGATATAAATTATTTTCATTATTTTAAAAATTCTTTACACAAAATTCTGAACACTGAGAACTAAATATATTTCACTGCACATGTAATTCTTTTGATGAATTTCATTTTCTTTACTTACGAAACTATAAAGGTAGACGAGCTACTACTTTGAAGTATGATTAAAAGTCAAAAAACTCTTGGGTCATCCATAGTATTTCTGATTACAGGCCAGCTGAGTTAGCCGCCACCATTTTTTTTTCTCTGGAAACTTTTTTGTACGCATTCCTTAAAGAAAGAAATAACTGCTCGCCATCCTTACAACCCAGCTCATCCTGGAAAAAGTACTTTCTGTATCTAAAAGAGAAATCTGAAGATTCTTCAGAAAACTTATTTTGAGGAGACAGTAAAAGTCTCTGGGCGATTATTTCACTAATCTTAGCTTGCTCGTGGCGTTATGTTCTGGCAGAAAATGGAACAACAGCTGTTTTTTACGATCTCTTTGTTGTTGTTTTTTGCTACTGATAACTCTTGGAAGAAAGTTGTGGATCAAAAGTCTCATTATACCACGCATCATAAGAAATAGCTTAAAAACATTTGGCAAAAAAAAAACAACTTTGAAATTGAATTTTTTCTTTTTTAATAAACTACATAAACAGTTTTGCAGATAATTTGAGCAAATACAAAAAATTACTGTAAATATAGTTATAAAGTTACACTTATTTATATTACAAGTAAATGCTCATACAGAATAATAATAATAATAATTTTTATCTTATTTGTAAACGTACGCATTTATGTTATTAGTTAATCATCGTGAAAAATATATTTAAATACCGTATGATCCAATTATAACACAAAAACAAGATCGAAATTTAGGGGTGCTCGTTATACGCTGAGGATAAAAACGATAGCTTTAAAAATAACAAAAGAGATGGGAGCATAAAAAAAATTTACTGCTACACATATTGAAATACTGTATATTTAAAAAAAAATGGCATGCCTTATGAACTAAAAGAGTTATAGTTCTAAAAGTATAATGTTTTTTTTTTCAGAAGTTTGGTATAATATCTCGAATGTATGACTTCAAAATTTAAGAGCATTGTATACATCCCTTTTAAATTCCTTCATAAAAAAGGGGGCGTGTGTTATACGGCGAATATACTTAAAAATTAAAAAATGCAGCTTTGAAGTATAGGCACGCGTTATACGGCGCATTTACGGTATGTATGTAAGTAAAAGTTAATATTTTTATTACAGAATTTGAGGTATGATAAATACTAATAATGACGACACTTTGTGTCATACCATCATGACCAATTACCCCAAATCAAAAGATATCGTCGCATCAAAAGAAGTCGTCAAATGTTGCCATTGTATGCAAGAACAATGTTATTTTGTTTGTACAAAGACGGGAACAGTTTTCCACTATTGGCTATATATCGCGGAAATTAACGGTAATTGTGAATAACATCTAATTAGTGAATATGAGATATCATAACTATTCATAACAACAATTAGTAGGTGCTCTTGTTTTTATCCATTCTAGAGAGATCTATATGTATATTATAGACCCAAAAATGTGACGTTATATGTGATTGTTATAATTATTCTAAGATAGGTGTGGATATGATTCAATTTGCCGAATTATTAATTCTCTTTTGGGCTCTAAGTAATAAAAAACCTTTCAAATTTTTTTACTTATTTTGTATCAGTTGTATAATTGTTGGATTTCCATAATCTTATTATTAAAATTCACATGTAGGTTGTGTAAATTCAGAAATCATTCTAAAAAAGACAATAACAGTGGAAATTTCAGTCAGTTCTAAAACAGAGCTATGTTCTGGTGAAAATATAATGTAATGTGTACCATATTTATTCATATTTAGCTCAGCTGTTTTGAAACTAGTTCAATTCTACGGGCTATTTTGATATCGGTCAGCTGTAGAAATGCTTTGTACATTTTTTCCATATTGATGAGGTAACATTATATTAACCACCGGAGATATATTTAGCATGATTTCAAAATTGTTCCAAAAACGAATAGCGAGCCGATATGAAATTAGCACCTATTTCTTATTCACCTCTTACCGATTTTATCCAATTCTTTCCATGTAAGGTATAATTAAGTACTATTATATCTAATACAACTGGGATTTTTTTAAGATGAAGTAGAAATTAAAACGTAGGTAATGTGGGATATGTTCCAAGATAGTAATGTTCTGAATTTAATGCCACATTGTACTACTGTACGAACTTTTTTCAAAATATCAAAAACCTAACAAATTTACGCGTTTGTGAAAATTGATAAATTCTACACCTAGGATAAGAAAGTGAAGGTACAAGAGATACCTAACTACTAAGCCTATGCCAGCAATGTGTCGTCAAAGAGTAATTGTATGCCAAATATTAATTGCCAAATATTAGATGCATGTCATAGATTAATCGCCAAAATTTAACTGCATACCAGAGTTTAACTGCATGGGCTATTACAACCTATTTCATTTTAAACCATGCTGTGTAAGAGTTTTTCCCTCTTACCCGGGATAATAGTTGTTATTTTCTAATTTTTCGTGTTGTAAAAGTACATAAATTGACTAATATCCTTCATAAACTTTGTTTTTGTAACAGGGACAATAATACCTGAAATTTACCCATTCTCAGTTTCCCTTATTTTTTTCCATTACGAATGAATAATTTGGTTCTTACGTATTATCGCAACAATAGCCACCTCTATTAATAACTCGCCCAGTTGGCAACCCTGATTTCCTATGTGACGTATGCCCTGAATTGGCAACCAAGTGCTTCGTTTCATATAATATCGCCAATTGCTTACGATAATACATAAATACCAATAATTTAAATTAGGTTTCATATTGCACGCTGTAACAAAAACTATTATTCTCTATAACTGACATGGACAAGTCTAAGAATTTAACCAATAACAGCAGGGAAAGTCTTTGTATTCTGGAGATCATTAACATAGTGCCTAATTAGACACGCGTCTATAACGGTATTAAAAGGCTATAAATATATGGGAGGTAGATTTTTCCACGTCTTTTTAGGGACATGTACAAAGCAAAAGAAAATATACACTCTGTGAAAACATTTTATAAAACATATGAAGCCTACGCAACTTATTCCACCATATCTGTTAGGGCTCTAGACAAGACGTGGGCACTTCCATCAACTTACGAGAATTACAAAAAAATCAACTCCAAAAAAGCTAAAAGACAAATTAAAATATCAGTGAGGAGTATAATTTATATAGATATATATATATATATATATATTACCGTTAAAGTGTATAATTAAGTTATTTCATAAAATAACTAGGTATTTCGTAAAATACCTAAACCAGTCAGTTAAAGTATATGATAGATGAAAAATTTCACACTTTACCTAGTTATTCTATGAAATAACTAGGTATTTTAAGAAGTAACTAAGGATATGTTAAAGTGTAAAATAAACAATTTCAAAGATACTTTATAAATTAATTGATCATAAATAGCTAAAATCTCTCGAAAAATACATTTATCTCTTTTGTGGAAGTATAATTGATAAATAATAAGGGAAACAGATAATATAATTTATATTATTGCTAATATTGCTAGCATTAGAGAGTTAAACAGAATGGGGGCTGGGAGAATATATTGCACACACAAAAATAGATTATATTTAAATATTATCAACAAAAATACACACTGCGAAGAAAAACCGTTGCTACATAAAAAAACACCGTGTAAACTTTTTCAAACAAAAATGTAAGAGAATATTAATTTAAATTTTATGAGATACATTTGTTTCAATTTTCATTATTTATTAGATCAAAGATTGCTGTGATGACACTTTGAATTAGACTGCTTATTAATTTTAAAATAAGCCAATTTTTTACCATTAAACTTTTTTTTACACGAGCACTTTTTAAATCCTTGTCCAGTACCGCAACTTTGAGCTGTTGCAACAGATCGAAGCGTTGTGTCAATATTTGGAATTTCTTCAATGAAGATCTAGAGTACAAGTGTCTTATTCAGCCATCTGTAGTTCCTAATTGAAAAACTCCTTCCTAAAGCAGCTAGAACCGGCTCAAAGAACTTTCGAATGTCATATTCCATACTTTAACGATCAAGTAATTGTTATTCTATAGAATATACCTAGTTAAATCGTAGAATTCTATAATTTTATATACTTTAACAGACTTGTCTAGTTATTTCATGAAATATACCTAGTTATTTTATGAAATAATGGATTTCACACTTAAACGATAATATATATATATGTAATATTATATCTAAATGCAGGATTAAAGTATGGATTTTCATATCAATTGCATATTTTAGGCCTTATTAAGTTTGATGCAACCCAATTTTAAAATATTGAAATTTCTCAGTAAATCAAATATAATTTGATCTTTCTTTTCCCTATAGGTAATGTGTGTTCAGTATTGGCCCACAGATTTGGACAAACCCGAAGAATATGGCAACCTGGAAATAACTTTGCTAGCAGAAGAGCAACTGGCAAACTTTTTCATAAGGACTGTGAAAATAAGAAAGGTCATCATGTTTTTTTTTTAAATTGTTTTGAATTATCTCCTTTTTCTTGAATTTCAGTATAATGCAAGGAATACCGTTATTTTTTACGTATAATCTAATACTTAATAAATATCTGAGAAATTCACCGGGAGGAAATAAAGAGTAGTATATCCAGAATGTCTATTTTGGTTTGGAAAAAAGCATGCCATCTAGCTTACAATACACTTACTAAGCAACTAATTAATCCATGCCTTTGATGTTGCCAATTTTTGATCTTTGTAGAAATTTTTCATAAAAAACATATATTTTTCAACAATAATAACGTACATAAGTAAGCAAAATATACTTAATTTGAAAATACACAAATAAAATAAGATTTATTTTTTAATTTTAAAATCTTTTTGAGGAATTATTTTCATTATGTTTGAGCATCTTTACTCAATTATTAAATTTGAAATTTGATCTAAATTTTACAAATCGAATAACAAGCACGAGTTAGTTTAATGTCAGTTTTGAGTCAAGTCGGGAACACGTGATTGCTTTTATCATGTGACCGTCATGAATGGGCTCGATTCATCTAACTCATAATAACGTGACACTGTGCTCAACAGACAGCATAAAAAACACAGCACCCTCTAGTGTTCAAACTAACCCATACGATCAGCTTTTGTGTTTACTCAATCCTCACGTGACATTCGGTAAAAGATCGCAACGCCTTCTGGTGAAGAATCGACTCCATTGAGTTCATTCAAAATAGAGCCACATGCAACTTAAGGCTTGTGCATTTATGAATCAAAGACAGATTTTCGAAAAGAGAAAATTGAATGCTATTGGGGTAGAACCAATTACTTCCAAACTGGAATGAAGTGAAATTCACAAATTTATAACATATTTTGGAGATTTCCAATACAACTAAGGAGTCATGACCAAGACCTGGACTTGATAATCTTTATCTGTTGGGTTACTCGGACATCGAAATTCCAAACAAAGAATTTTACCACGCAAGGCTTAATGTATGTTCAACCTATCAGGGTTGTATCTTTAGGGTTCTTATTAACATGCCGACCTCGTCATCATACCAGGGCTCAAAATTAAGTAGCATACTGGCTGTTTAAGCAAGCCTTACAATAGATCTGGAAATGCTTTTGATGAAATAACTGAGCCGACTAAGCGAAATTGAAAGCATATATAGGAGGACCTTAATTATTTCAAAATAAACTCTATGTCAAAATGAGCATTAAAAATATAATAAAATAAGTATAAAAGAAAATCCGTTTTTCTTTCTTTAAGCACTTCTAATTTTTTTCAGATTTTAAAACAGTAAGTAGATTTTGTTCTACTTACTATTTTAAAGAAGTGAATCCCCCTTTTTTCTGTTCTTTTATAGAAGTAAAAGTATATATATTGTTTTCATATTCTAACTATGTATTATTTTTTTCCCTGGAAAAATCTATGTCTTAAGAGATTTATCTTTAAATCCTTCTTTCTTTGTGTAAGGGGAAAAGAAAAAGAATACTGCCTGCATAAAATATATACTTTGCAGAAATAATATATAAATAAATTCTGATACATTGAATTGAAAACATTTTTCCGCGGTATTCTTGAAATTATTGATTCGCTAGTTGAAAATTTCATGTAAAAATGTATAATATGGAATATAAACAAAATAAATTAGATACTAGTTACAAAAAAGAACTCAATATTGCATAAAGAGCTTTATAAATAAAATAAAAAGTGAAAGTTCACCAAAAAAAATGCATCTAAAAATTTTATTAAAACACAGATGTCAGTAAAATATTTTTTTTAATATTTTATTACAAAATATTTGATAAATATTCCACAAAGTAGGTTAATCTATTTAGAAATTTTCGACTTCGTTTTTTCAAGACTTGTTTAATAGGTGTAAAATAATTGGGAATACAGCTTTTTGCTTAGAAATAGCTTTTATAAAGAAGGAATAAACCAAAATAAAAGCAGATTAAAAGTTTCCATATAATAATTTAAAGTTGCGTAAATTCAAAAATAAATCAGATAATATTAGTTTATTACTTTAAATTTGAATTTAACTGTTATCTTAGAACAACTATTTTGGTCTCTAACGCTACAGATTTTCATTTATCAATTAGTAACTTTTAAATTACAGTTTATTGATAGATTCTTTTTAAGCAACGTGTGTTAGCATTACACGTAGAGGCTGCTGGAGCTTAGGGGTCAAGTGGCTGGCGTGTCACGAGTTCGAGCCTAGTGCTACTGAAACCCGGCCGTACAGAGAAGGTCTCTCCACCATAAATATGTCAAGGCTGCTCTCTTGGGCGTGCTGTGGAAGTTAAAAGGGGGGGGAGGGTGACAGAGCTCAGGTGTCATCCTCGTCCCTTGACCATGGTTCAAAATTACAGGGCCGTTGCTTATTTTAAATTCTCATTTTTGCAATATTTTTTAATTGTTAGCATTTGATGCAATGAATAGGATGTAAAAGAGATATATCTAAAACAGCATGAGAAACTCTGAACATCATATAAATTGAATTTTTCAAATTTAAATTATTTTTTTATTTAACTTCATGTATCACATAATTTCAAAACCATACTTTATGTCCCTTTCGAAGAATCATTCCAGCTAAGGATTTTATTGCAGTCAGAATTTTCACACCGAACAGTTTTTTATTCTATTTTTAAATCAAAAACGTTATTAAACGCTGTTCTTTTTATCGTTTTCAATACTTTGAGATTGCTAAGAATGAACCAACCATGTGCTGAAAAAATAACCACCCATGATTTTTAGTTCATTTATACAAGTGATTATAAGGCGTATTTGAGAAATTTTTCCCTGTTTGCAAAAGCTGTACGTTGCTGATAGACCGCCGATGAGTGATAGAATATAAGTGAGCGCCATCGGATTTACACATTTTGACGAAATAACCGAAACATTTATAAAACGGTTTTGCATTAAAATTTGCGTTAAGCTTCGAAATTCTCAGAGACAAGAAAAGTGATAAAAGAGAACCAGATTACAATCCAAAGAAAACCTCTCGCAGAAGATGAAGTATCTGCACTCTATTCCTAAAAAAATGTTTTAAAAGGCACAAAATTGTTAGAAGTGTCTATCAGTTCAACGACACTACTTTAAATGATGCTAATAATAGATTGTTGTATTTCTGTGAGTCCAAGTATATTTTTTTAAAATAAATATTGACAATTTTTTTTAACTTAGAAAAACAACAGGAACTGTTTTTTTTCATTTTGTTTTCTCAAATGAAAAAAGTGCAATCAGTATAGTAAGGTAATAAATGTATAAGATGGGTGATAATGTTGTGACATAGCCATCTGTCGATAGCTATGACGTGGGGGTTCCGCGTAGGTTAGAGGTGTGGGATTATCGGAAGGATGAGACATTCTATAATTCTTAATACAACTTTTATTAAGAATTTAACTTAAATTACTTATATAACGAACAAACCTATATTAAGTGAGAATAAACCAAAGTATGCCGATTTATTTAAGTCAGATCGCACAACTAGGTCACTTATCAAAATATAACTAATTATCTACCTAATATCGCTTCAATATTAAACTATCGTTCAGAATATAATCCTCCTACCTTGGTTGAAGACTCAACAATACTGATACTTGCAGGTAGACTGATGTACTCGTGTGCAATTGATCCTCTTTGTAAATATTAGCGAGGGTGGGCGTCTCCGTGATTGAGTAGCCGTCTAATCTCACTTCCACTTGTTCCACACTAAGCTTTCTCTAAGATTGCCATTGTTTCTCGCTAAACTTTCTATCCTTTTAAAGGATATCTTATTTGCATTGTTGCTTCGTTTTTCCTCTTGGAATTGGGTTGGAAAAGTTTTGCCATTAATCGTGGCCGTCAAAGAACGTAGGAGTTATGTTAGAAGAAGAACGCGAGAGATGTCACAATGTAATTTTCTCAACTTCCCTCTTTTATTCTTCCAGGGAGAAGAAGAGCGGGAGATTGTCCAGCTCCACTACACCAACTGGCCATCGCATACGTGCCCCTTTCCCAGTGCTCTGCTGGAATTTCGCAGGAGGGTTCAGGTGTACATGATGCGATATCCAAGCACTGGGCCCGTAGTAGTCCACTGCAGGTACAGTAACTGGAAGTATTTGCAACAAACTGTAATTGAATGTTGTTTTTTTTTTTTTTTGTATTGCCTCTTTCAAGTCATAAAAATATGTTTAACTGAAAATGATAATCTATGTAAAACTGCTTTTTGTTTATTATTTTTTGCCCATGGTTAACATGGAGGAGTGGTACGATAATTTACATGGAAAGAATAAATGTATAAAGTATGATGAAATACAGTCGGACCTCTATTTAACGAAGTCGCTAAATCCAGAGAGAAAGTCCGTTATATGGAAAACTCGCTATATAGAGGGTCATCTTTCAATATACTTTATAAAGCACACTAAAAAAAATTTAAATTCATAAACACTATATATTAAAAAAAAATAATTATTCTCACACCTTTTTGTAAATTAATATCAGTTTAGTTTACATATCTTAACCATCAAAAAAGAAAGAAAAACAGCAAGGAAAATAAGAAAAAAGAATGTCGAGGAATATATTGTATTTTCAAAGCTAAGGAAATATTATTATACTAAAAGTAATCAATTTTACGGACATTTTCTGATTTAAAGTGTACAAGTGCTTTTAAACATACGTTACTTTATAACTTGAAATTCTAAACATACATTACCAAAAGCGTCCTTAAATTTAATTACTCATAAGATTTGCTAATTTTGTTTGAGAAAATGCTTTGTTTCGTAATACGCCTCACATCTGTGCAATGCAACTTTTCCCAGTCTTTTCTTAAATTTTTCTAGCAATTCGTTGTTGCCTAGAAATTGGTCTTATTCCAATGCCTTCACAAATTGAAGAGCAGGAGGTCTAGAAAAGGTCTATTGAAAGGTCTAGAGATATAAAACATTATTATATCGCATTGTGTGTATCTACTTCAAAACTGCCTCGTCGCCATCTTCATAGACACGTGTTCTGTGAGCGACTTCCCCCTGAAGTTGCTCCTTCACCGTCTTGCCTACCTAAGAGTGTGGGAGAAGCAAAAGCAGAACCAGAAAATTCCATTATAACCAATATTTATTTTACTCGAGCACACTAATCAAAAACAGATTAACCTTTAAGTGAATGTCTTAGGAGTGATAGGGAGAAAGCAATAAACATTAAGCGAACAAGCTCAAGTAACCAATTTGATTTAACCTAATCTATATCATTGACTACAAATCCCCAGTTCACTAATTTAATACAGTGGCAAACACCGCTCTTAAACTTGAGCTGCGAAAATCAACATTATTCTATCTCAACTTCGTGGCGACTGAAACAGTTCGTGGCAAAATTACAAAACTCTGACTTTATATAGTGGAACTAATCTACATATCTTCTTGAGAGGAATGGCTGTGAATTAAACGCGATTGCTAGCCCAAAGATTATCCAAGAGGATTAATGTGAAGGTCGCGTAAGGATCCATCACAGTTCATTAACGTTTTCAACAAGAATTCGATGAATCATAATTTTGTAACATCTCGATTTTTCATAACAATTGATAAGCTGTTTGGATCAATACCAAATTTTAAAGCAATATCCATTATACTTTAAA
>BMAV01009120.1:495773-525517 GCA_019973955.1 Trichonephila inaurata madagascariensis | reverse complement strand
TTCAAGAGATCACATTCACTTGCTGCTTTCGATTTTAAGTATACTGATTCGTGTAGTAATCAATATAACAGGCCTTTTTGAAGTTCGTTCAATCATATCCTAACTCGTGTTAAGTTTTGTTCCATGCCCCTGCCAATTTCCAGTAATTATAAATAACGTAAGCCGCACATGTAGTGATTCTGGTAGTTTTTCTTTTTTTAATTATCTTCGGTAGAGCAGGAGTACCATTTTTGTACTTTGTATCATGCTACTTATTTTTTTCATGTTGAGTTTTAATGCTACATATTTTTGATACATTCAGTAATAATGTTTTTACATAACAAAAATATCATTTTATATTTTATGTCTCAGTAAAAATACTCAAATTTGCATTTCTTTCTGAAATTCCAGTATTCGTGGGCCATCTTTTACTTGAGTTTTCTTCCACTCGGTTTCGGTAAAGGTATACTGAATGCAAAGACCAAAAGCATACCAACATTAGTTAACGCATGATAATGAAAAATTTTGATGAAAATCAATATTTTTTTTCTAAAACTTGAACTTGCCGAACAGAGAACAATTGCTCAAAATTAATAAACTTGGTAAATATAGTTTGATTATCGGTTACTATTAAATATTTGTTATATAATATCACAGAAGGAGGAAATTGTGCTTCGATTCAACACATCCTGATATTATTTCATTGGCGAATGCTGTGGTTATCATCAATAATTATGTATAATTTTAAAAATTTTAAAAATTAGGATGTGAGATAATCAGTGACGTAACGTACACCCCCGCATTGCGGGGGGCAGGGTTCTAAGAGGGCCCAAAGCCTGACTGATGCTAAGTATATACCCTTTGTAAGATTTAGTTTGGGGCCCCAAACTGAGTTTGCAGGGGGGTTCCAATAGTCTCCGTTACGCCACTTGTGATAATTTTAATGAAATTGTTGTTTCGTGCTGTTACGGATGGATCACAAACATATATTCGTTGTGGACAACATATGAGGGCACAAGCTTAATTTAAATTTACCATTATCATTTGTTCAAGGTTTGTTCTCGCTCTGAAACAAGTGAAAGACACAAAAAATGAAAAGAGGATACAGTTTTGTTCTATGGTGAATAAAACGTGAAATAAATTGTGTTTCATTTTCCATAAGCAATAATTTTTCAACTGGGAAATAAACATTTCCATTTATAAACTGTAAAATAGATTTAATTCGTCCTAATACCATTTGTTAAAATATAGACGAATAAAAGGACACACTGACAGGCAATTGAAATCGAAATTGTAAGTCTGGAATATTGCCAGACAAAATCTCTCCTAGAATGAAAGTGGTATTTATTCTCATTCCCTATATAACTCGTTAATAAGTACCCGAAACCAATTTTTTTTCTTTTGTCTCCCCTAATCTCGTCTTGACTTTCTTTGCAGTATTTGAAAGACCTGTTGATGTCTCAAATCTTTTATATAGAATTTTTTCCCCAATAATAGAAGTAATACAGCTATTTTATTGTTAATATGTGTGATCAGATGTGTTTCATAACCTCTATTTCCTTATGTATTATTAAAATTATCGACATAAATAATTAAAACCAAAGCTAGAAATAAATCTAAGGATCTTTTCACATTTGTAATAGTTTATTTTCAATGTTCGTTAAAAGTCTTTCATTAAATTATACGAGGTACGTTTTTAAAATATACGAGACCGTAAATATTTATGTTAAATCAAATAAAAAAGAGAGTCATCGATTGGTTCATGACCGTAAAAGATTCTCATTAAGCATATTAGAATATTTTTTTCTGTCTGTTGAAGCTTTCAATTGTCTGCAGACTGCCGATAAGGGAAAAACAAATATTTGTGAGTGTCACAGAATTACATTTTTGACAAAAGTATTGAAAATGTTACTGGAAGAAATTTTGGTCCGGTATAGTGGTCAGTTACGCTGAATGCTTTGCCGTAGGGATTGGATTCGAATCTCAGGCTTGTATGGTTGTAGTTGTATAGAGCCTTCGGGGCATGGCGGTACTCTAAATAGCCCGTCAAGCCGCAAGTTTTCTCGTGAGGTTGGGGAAAGTGGAAAAAAGGTAGGCAGCTCCTGACCACCCTAAGTCTGGTAGGGTGGCCAGGGACCCCCGGATAATCTCCTCTAAATTGGGGTGGAAAAGAGCTAAATCGTACTGTCACCTACATGGTACTCAAAGCTACTGCTAATGACAGGCGTAAAAAAACCAGCCATTTGCCTCGCTGAATTTCGTGGGCCTCGATCTGACACCGTCAGACAGGTGGCATTAGCAACAACAACAACAATAAGTCTTGGTAAATCTTAGCAATTCTGAAGTAAAAAGAATTCTCACACAAAACTCATGGAGTCATCATAATGGAAGCTCCAACATTGGTGAGATCAAAAAAGTAATGTTACATGTATGATGCAAGTTATCTTTGACTCCAGCTGTGGTTCATCACGCGAGTACGTACCACTCTACATCATTTTCAAGAACTACAAGGGTAGATTATGACAGAGAAAGTGGTATCTTCCCATCATAATAATGGCCCTCCTTCACATTTGATTCCGAGCTTCTCGGCTTAACACAACATATATGTACTTCATCAAGCTTTCTATTCTGCTAATGTGGCTCCAAGAGACTTCTGGCTTTTTCGAAAACTTAAAACACTCCTGAAAGTTCAGGACCGGAGTTTAATCTATAAAATAACATTATGTTAAATGCAAGGAAACAGCTTTGAAAGAAACATTCCAGCGCTAAAGTCAGTAGGAGAGTTGTTGAAGTGTGTTACAACCATGAGAATTACTTTGAAAATGGTTACTGTAAAATTGTTGTATCTAATTGTGAGAATGATAAGAACTTCTTAGTTTTAGGCTACATTTTGAAAAATTCAAGTAATTGTCATCATTTGTTGTACATTTCGTTGCAGCGATGGATGTGGACGAACTGGAGCTTACCTGTGCATCGAAGCCAACCTTGAACTGGCAGAGGAAGATTTCGTCTATGATGTGTTTGGATATGCAAAGAAGCTCCGAGCTTCGCGAAGAGGAATGATTGAAACTTTGGTGAGTATCTTTCTGTATAAACTGCGTTTTCGTATTTGTATTTTTGTTAAAATGAATCAAATTACCTTAAAAAGGATTGATTCATGAGGTAAAAGACTCTCTAAGTCATCGGATTCACTTCCAGTGGATTATTCCCTTACATTTTATCGTTGAAGAGAATGATATTACAGGCACTTTGTTTAAAGCTGGTACTTGTGATCCTTCGATATTATCTGCATATCTTACCTATTTAAAACTCTTGTCCAGGATAAAGTGCAAAAGCGAAAACCACTTGATCTGTTCGAACACAGCGCTACTGGTATCAAAACAATCGTCTTGGTGGTTCTCTGACACTTATAGACTCAGTCCGGGAACTTTCGAATTCCACTACGTATTTGAAAATATATTGAATAACTTATTTTTGTAGTAAATTACATGTATCGATACTTTTTAGGAACACTACAAGTTTATCTACGATGCTTTGGAAGAAGCCAATATCTGTGGATCTACGTGGTTTCCTGTAAATGCTCTTTCTCAGCAACTCAAGTTCAAATCCATGAAGAATCCGGTGACGCGCATGAATGAATATCAAAGAGAATACCAGGTAAAGAGTCACACTTAAGTTGCTGTAATTTATTAATTTGAGTTTTTTTGAATTTTTATGTTAAATATAAGAAATTTGTTAAAAATGCCAGGGCTGCCCATATCTCTCCTTTGGCATTTAAAAGCTGCACGATACTCAGTTGGCCATATTCATGAGAGCATGGCTGGTCGAGTCGCAGGTTTGAACTCTGATTCCTTTAAGTCAATGGATCTTTAACTTTAGATCGTCTCGGCCTCCTTTTATGTATCAGCTTGACATCGTGGACCCCCAAGATTTTGAACACAGTTCCCTGACTCCCAACATACATCTAAGTGAATTCAGAGCTAAGAAGTCAGTTCTTAATCTTTGAACATGTGTACTCTACTATTTTTAAAAAGTATTACGTTGTAGTAATGGTTATGCAGGTGCAAACAATAAAAAAACTAAATTTATATGCTCTTGATCGAAACACATTTACTAGTAGAGTTTTTTCATTCAGGTCAATTTAGTGATCTAGGTTACAATGGCACATTTTTCAATTTTCACCCGAACCTTTTCAGAGTTTGTAAAAGGGAAATCTGAGCATTAAATGATAGGCTTTCGTGAATCCCTTTGAATAGCGGTGGGGCCCCTCGGGAATCCACGAACCACAATCTACCACTGCTCTAAAACTTTGTTGTTTGGAATAATGAGAGTTAATGCACTTTAAATAAGCTGTGCTACCTCATGTGTTATGGTATAAAAATTTGAAGAATAAGGTGCAACTCAAAGTGCCATCCTTGTCACTTGATTGGGGTGGGTAATCACGAGTTAAACCTCCGTTAGTCATCATGCTACTTTCTAGCGACGACAGTTTCAAATCAATAATTTGACCTTTGTCACACATCTTTAAGGCGATCCAGACCATGGCTCAAAGTTATGATATCCATTGCCAACATTCATCATACTGCAGTGTTTCTCAAACTGTGGGGCGCGCCCCCTGGGGGGCGTGATAACCCTACAAGGGGGGCGCGAGTATATCTAAAAGTCGAAAACAAAAGATTATTTTTTTAAAAAATTCATAATTTACTGAAAGGAAGCAAAACAAAATACATTCTGACCTCATAAAATACAGGTCTATACTGATATAATACACTTATAAATGTATCAGTACTGCACAATGTGTTTCATAATTAATTTAACAGTACTAAGTTAAGAACAAGTTTAATAATTACCAGTGACCCTATGGAAATGTCATAAAATTATATGCAAACTTTAATAATCTTGATAATTTGTACGATTTATAATTTAAGTCGTATTATAGCTTTACGTCAAAGTATATTATTATTGAATTCAATACATTGTTATTGTATGGAGGGAGACGTGATGAAAATTATAATTGAAAATTGGGTCGCAAGTATAGAAAGTTTGAGAAGTACTGTCATGCTGCATCTGAGTGCGACGTTAACAATCAATCGACAGAGTTTTACTGTTATACAAATTTCTACTAGAATTTCAGAGAAAAATGTGAACTATATATATATATATATATATAAGTATATTTCATTTTATGAAATTCAACTTTTTTTCATAAAAAAGGTACTTACGTATTATTGCAACCTATTAGCGACATTTTATGAAACAAGGCACCTGGTTGCCAATTCAGTGCGTGCGTCACATAGGAAATCGGGGTTGCCAACTTGGCGAGTTATTGATATAGTTGGCGATTGTTGCGATAATACGTAAGTACCAAAAATAAATATCGTATTTTCTCGAATCTTAGCCGTCATCGATTTTAAGCCACACTCCGAATTCTCTACACGTTTTTGAAAAATTATAAAAAATCGTGTTTTATCAAAATCCGATTCTTAAGAATTTTTTTTAAAAATTTAATGAGAAATAATAAGTTAATAATTCATTTATTTTACTATTATTAAAAACTTTCAGATATATATATGAACCTATAATGACTTTAACCGTCAATATCATGTGTTTCGAAAATGATTTGTCTCTCCCTTTGTCACAGGTGACTACAAAATGCATGCCGGCTTTGCCATTTTCTCCCACTACCATGCCTTCCATTGCATTTGCTGTGCAAAATTTGTTTAAAAAGAATGTGGAAGAATTATAAAAGATTTTTGGTTATTAGCAAGAAAAAATTATATTATTTTGTTTACGCCTTCGACGTATATTTATTTCATCCGTGTCAAATTTTCTGTGGCCGCTGCTCTGTTTCCGTTTTACTTTTCTGCATATAAAATTGCCTCCCTTTTCATACTTCCATCATCGTGAACTCGCCTTGGTGCTATTACCGATATTTTTGATGTTTAGGTGACTAACAAAAAGCATACACAGTAATTATCCGAACATACGCTATAAATGGGACTGAGTGAAAACAGTGTAAGTTGAATTCTCGTAAATCGGAGTATAATATTTCCCATATAATTTCATATAAATTATTTTTAGTTGGGGCTGAAGATGAAAGAAAATAATAATAATTTAAAAAATAAAATGTTGAATAAGATCTTAGATAAAACACATACAAAATCACAAACCAAAGTTATTTTGATTTAGTAGGTTTCATATAATCTGACCAAGTGTAGTCTGCCAGCTCAAAGATGTTTTTTTTTTCTCTCCGGCAAAAATTCCTCGCAGTATGCTAATAATTTTTTTATTTCTTGTTTTGTTGAAGAAAAATATGCTCTTTGTTGGGGTCTGTATTTTCTAAAATTTGTAACCTTTTTTTCAATTAACATTTTGTCAAATTCCCAACCACCATTCGATCTTCTGATTTAATGGTCTAAATACTCAAGTTCTTCAGTCTTACTTATGCATTTCTATGAGGTCATCCATTGTCAGCTCCTGATTGTAGGAATCCAGCACAGTTCTTGAACCTCATCACACTATCCACTTCTAAACTTATTTACCTGGCAAGATCGACAACTTCCACAATCCTATTACCAAATTCCTCAGTTATTGACTCCGTCGGAGTTTCAGTGAAGGAAAAAAAAATGAATCACGCGTGCAACGAGTTTTGAAAATCACGTAAGTTCGGGTTTGTGTAAGTCGAGGTATTACTGTGCAAAAAAATTTCCTAAATAACAGCAGATGAAAACTGGAGATAAATTGCTGATGGGATAAGTCATCAATGTAGGTGGCCACAAAGGATGGATACATTTTTCCTTTTAAAAGGAATGGAAAGTCAATTTTCTCCATCCAACAAATGTTTCGCCTAATATTCTAAGCCACATCCAATTTTAAATAGCATTAGTTTTGCAAAAATAGTGCATCTTAGATTCGAGACGCAGATTATCAACAAACATTTGATAATAAACTGCTGTTTGTAAAAAATGCATCCCCTTTGAAGGAATCATCAGAATTAACTGAAATTTAATGCACAAACGAATTGTATTAGTACAAATAAATGACGAAATTTCCAGAGCAAAAAAACAATATTAAGTGTCCGAAATCAGTATTTGGTGTAGCCACCACGGGCTGCAATAAGTTTTGCTATACGACGTGGCAAGGAGTCAAACAGATTTTGAATGTCTGTTTGGGGAAGAGAATTTCATATTGCTTATATGCGCAGCGAAAGTTCGTCTTTTGAAGCTGCAAGACGCGGGTCACGAGCGAGACGCCGACCAACCTTACGTGCTTTATAGGTGACATATCCGGTGAATAAGCAGGCCAAGGAAAAAGTTGCATGTGTTGGGCTGAACAGAAGTCTCGAACAGTCTTTGAAACATGTGGACGTGCATTATCCTGCTCCAGGAATGCCTTAAAGAAGTGAACGACTTCGGGCTGTTGAACTTCACGGACGTACATGTTGCTATTGAGATTATGCTCAATTCATAGCAAATTGGATCGTCCATGATACGAAATCACAAACCAAACCGTAACTCCAAGTGTTAGGCCACTATGTCGTTCGATAACGAACTCTGGAAGGTAGCGTTCACCGGCATAGCGTCTAACACGAATGCGGCCATCATGGTTCCACAAATTGAAGCGTCATTGATCTGAAAAGACAACTTAGTGCCAATTAGCTTGCCAGACTTTGTGCTCAAAAGCCCATTGCAGACGCAGCCGTCGATGGTTTGCCGCAAAGGGGATCCTGTATAAAGACACCCTTGCACTCAATTCACGGTGCAGCAAACGTCGACGAATTGACGAAGACCACATTAGTACACCTGTAGCAGTAGGCCAACGTTCTTCCAACTGCCTGGAGGAAGCTGCACGGTCATTCACCACCATGCGAAGCAGGTGTCGATCGTCACGTGCTGACGTCACCTTCCGTCGTCCTCTGCCAGTTTTTCGAGTTGTTCGGCGCTCGTCAGTCCACTGCTTCCAAACTCGCGTCACTGTGGAACTGATCCTCTGCACACGAGGTCCTATTGTGAGATAGGAAAATCCTCCTTCTCTCGAAGGCCTAAAAATCCTCCCCGTTTCAACTCTGTAAGTTGTTGGAATTTCTCCTTATTTCGTCGTGGAGGCATACTTATGTCTCACTGAATGTTCGCCATTAACAAATAATCATTAACTATTTTCAACGTCCCACTACAGCCCTCTATTTATACGCTTTCAGCATTAGTTCAGAGAGTGCTGCGCACGCCACTCTTGCGTGGTGGCTCTGAAACTTTACTATTTTACGTAACATCCTATAATTGATATTTGCAGCAGAGGATTCATTCATGGTGTTGCATTTTTTACACACAGCAGTGTAATTAATGTGCTATATAAACCACTTCCAGCGTTTTTTCTCAAACTAGCCAGATTTTTTTTTCTAATTATATAAGTGTAAGATAATTAATTCCTGATAAGATTATGTAGCAAAATATTCTATTTACGCAGACAATATATAAACGCTAACAAAAGTATTTCATTATAAAGGATAAATATAAAGGAAGTAATATTTCATTTTTGACACTTCGTTTGACTCTGAATTTTAAATAAAGCAGGAAAATGAAAAATAACTAGCAAATACAAACAATCATTCATTTTTCTATCGTAATCATTCCTGGAAGGGTTACAATGCAAAATATTTATTCTGAAAACTTTCCAAGAATATTTCTGTAATATTTTACAAAGACTCTCTTTAACAGTATACATTTCTTAATCATATGTATATACGATTAATGGGATTTTTTTCTTCGAGTCACATTGAACAAGAAAACAAATATTTATATTTTTACAAAATCTAATGAGTCTTATTGTTCGGTAAGCTTAAATAAAACATGCAGACTCATACAGATGTAACTTAAAAAATAAATTGTGATTATGTTAGTGCAGACGATTAAATATATATATATATATATATATATATATATAAGCAACTTTTTATTTTGAGAATTGGTATCAATTTAAAACTGTTCATTGTTTTTAGAGAATGTATTGTTATAGGAATTCAAGAAATATTATCTTTTCATGATTATAAATTATTTTTTAAATTAAAAATGTACACTTAAACTTTAAAAAAGTAAAAATTTCAAAGAAAAAATCGTAAACTTAAATCACACTTTTTCAAAAAACAACAAAAAAAAACAGCATTTGTTGCTTTGTTAGAATTATACGGATTCAAACCAGATTTATGCAGAAGATAAAAGGAAAACTGATTAATTTGATTTATTAATAAATAAAAAGAATTATACTAAAATTAACTTTTAAATTTTTCAAAAAAAATTCTAAAACAAAAAGATATTTTAAAAGTTACAAATGTCTGGTACCATTTTAAAATGTAGCATTGTGAGCTAATTTCTCAAATCATCTACTATGAGCAAATATTCCAAAATTTTTAAATCTTGCCGTATTCATCAAACATTCAATAGCACAAAATAACAATAAAAAAAGTATTAAAAAAAATGTCTCCAGTAATAAAAAATGTTATATAAATATCAAAAGAGTAAAAGAAATCAGGGGCAGTTTATTTGAGGAAATCTTTAATTAAAATTTTTTAAAACTTTTAAAATTTCTCGTATAGAGACTAATTGAATTAAGAGAACTAATGAGCAATTAATTCCTTTCTTTATAGATTCAATAGTTTTGTAGCTGTTAAAAACGACTTTTTACTATATCATCTAGACCAAATACAAATACAGCATTTTTCTGTAATACCCCCAACGAAAACAAATATAGCATTGAATTGTTTTAACTAGATACAGTAATATGATTTTCAACTTGTTCTCTTAACTAAGAAGGAAAGTTTAAGGTCTGATTGTATTTCTACTAATTTTATAGACAGCTTTAAAAATTAAATCTGCAAATATTGAATAAATCCATTATTTTTGGGTTTGCTTGAAACAATCACCGAGGAGCTTCAGATCCTTTTCGCGTTTCGTACGATTTTATTCGTTTTCTTCGAAACGTTTTTTGTTTTATATTGTGCATATAATATCGTTTTCCCAATTTCTTTCTATTTATTTATTTGCTTGCAGATTTTCTGAATCCTATCTTTAAAGACCCCAACTATGCATTTGCAATTATAATCACTCTGTGCAATTATCTTTCCTACTTTAAGCATAAAAGGTTGAATGTTGAAAAAGTAATATAAAAAAAATTAAGTCAATTCCTACTAAGAAACAACAAAGAAAATTTTTATTTTAGTTACATTTTATCAAAGCATTGCAATTAATATAAATATGTATATACATATGACAGAATCAAAACATTAAGTGATAATTAATTTTTATTAATTATCATTAAAGTATCGTATTGTCATCCAAACCAATTGTGTATATAAAATTTCTGTTCAAATGAATGCTTTAAAATGTGAGAGAAAAAAAATTTTTAAAGTCGTGACCTAAGCCGCTAAAAATGAGGCCAACGTGACTGTATCTGTAATTCTTTAAATAATTCCGTTAATAAAGTTTAATTAACTATTAAATTTTAATTTTAATATAACTTTAAATTGTCGTATTGTCACCAGGGACGTAGTTACCGCCGTATGAGCCATATCAATGATACGGGGTCCCCAAGCTTCAGGGGCCCTAACACGTATAAGCGAAGAATTGTGAACTTTTAAGAGGACCAAAAGAGGGCCCCCAAGGAATCTTCGATACAGGGCCCACTCAAGACTAGCAACTCCAGTGATTGTCACCCAAAACAATCATGTATAGAAAATTTCAGCTCAAATGATTGCTTTAAAATGTGAGGAAATACCTTCTAAAGTTTTGACACAAGTCGCCAAAAATGATGCCAGCGTGGCTGTATTTGTAATTTTTTGAATAATTAGTTTTAATCAAAATTAATTTTTATTAATTACTATAAAATAATCGCGTATATAAAATTTCAGCTCAATTGAGCACTTTAGAATGTATTTTACGAAGACTATTTTTAAAGTAAGGTCCGTTGGGGGCATATACATTTCCTTAGTTCGTGAGTGCACCGCAACGAGTCTCTGCGTCACGGACCAGCATCCTTTGCGAACACACTCGCGCCAGTTCTGTAGCAGTCGTGTAAGATTCACTGTGCGCCTTTAAAATGTTTAAGGTGATTGAATTGCCCGTCAAGTGTAAGATACGATCTGTTATCCATTTTTTGACTGCGAGAAACATGTCGGCTGCAGACATTCATCGCCAGATAACAGAAGTTTATGGCTCAAAAGCAATGAGTGACAGCGAAGTTCGAAAATGGGTCAGGAAGTTCAAAGATGGGCGAACAAACGTCCTTGACGAAGCAAGCTCAGGCCGGTCTTCTGTAATCACTAATGATTTGATGCAAGCAGTTGAGATAAAAATTCGTGAGAACAGGAGATTCACAATAACCATTCTTTCATTGGAATTTCCCAACGTTTCTCGATCGGTGGTGTACAAAATTGTGACTGAAGACCTCAAATTTAAGAAATTGTGTTCTCTCGGTGGATTTCTAGTCTATTCGCAGAGGAAAACAAAGAGAAGAGGTTTACCATTTCATTGGACTTTTTGATTCGTTACGAGGAAGAAGGGGATGACATGTTGAGTCGAATCGTTACTGGAGATGTAACATGGGTATCCCATATCACCCCGGAATCAAAGCAACAGTCGATGGAATGGCGACACACATCCTCTCCCGTCAAGGTCGAAGCCAAAAAAAACGCTGTCAAAACACAAGATTATGGCAACAGTGTTCTGGGACCTGCTCAGTGTTTTGCTGGTGGACTTTATGACAGAAGGAACAATGATCAATTCAGGTGCCTTTTGCGCAACTCTACGGAAGCTCCGAAGAGCATTGCAAAACAAACGGTGTGGCATGCTGTCAAAAGGTGTTTTGCTCCTCCACGATAACGCAAGGCCTCACACTTCTCGAACAACTCAGGAGTGAATCGAATCTTTTGGCTGGGAAATTTTGGACCATGCACCATACAGCCCCGGCTTTGCTCCGAGCAATTTTCCCCTTTTCTGGTACCCCAAACACAGTCTTGGCAAGAAGCGTTTCAGTGACAACGAAAAAGAGACAGCGGCCGTGAACTCTTGACAGTCCAACCAGGCTGCAGACTTCTTTGAAGAGGGTTTTTAAAACTTAATTCTAAGGTATGCAAGTTCATCAATAAACTCGGCAACTATATGGAAAAATAGACAAAAGAGTATGTACAATCCTAAAATAAAGGTTTTTTGAAACAAAATATTCTCGTTATTTTTTTAAAAACAAACGGACCTTACTTAAAAAACAACCCTCATATTAACGATTGTAAATTTGAACAAGATAAATAATATATAACATATAAAGAGAGAGTGACCTAATAGTAGGAATTGAAGAAGCAACCGTGACTTAAAAATAAAATATAATAAAACTTAAAAATATGTGTAACAATTTTTTAAAAATGGACTAAGAAATAATTTTTTAGAGAGTGTTTGACTTCAACACTGATCAACTCAGGAACTACCACTGATTGAACATACAGATTATTACTACACATAATTAAGTATGTCAACAACAATCCAGTTTAAGCATTACATTTCTAGCTGTCTTTTTTAGGTTAGTTAGCGCTTAAATAATAATTTCTTCCAAAATTAAAAAGGCCAAAACCCCCCCCCCCCCCGTTAGCTAGACATCGTTTTCAGTAAATGCATATGCTTTACAACCTGGAAGTTTTGTACTTTTTTTGTGATATTTTACTCATTTTATCATTATTCTTAAATTATGTTTTTAACAATATTTTATCATTAACCACTTAACTTATCCTATGGACCCAAGAAATACAGTTTTTTTCCTTGTGAACCTTCGCAAAACTTATTATGAGACCTGGGGGTCCGTGTGGGCACCAGTTAGGAATTACAGGGACTAGATCTAGAATACAGGGACTTCATTGGATTAAACAGGAAAGATGAATTATATTGACTCAGTCGCATATTGATGAATTATTGACTTTAACAATAATCGTAACAATTACAGATAATGTGCATCGGGAGTCAAGTTGTGAATTTCGAGCTAAAATATTGTATGTTAAATATTCTGATGTCTCATTTTCTTCTTGTGTAATATTCTGGCAGTTTTCTTAACCTTTTCTTTGCCTTTTTGGCGATCTTTTTAATATTTATAGTTTAACGTATATTTGTAGCTATATAATTAAAAATTTATAGTGCTGATATATTAATGTATTAATGCAGTGCTTCTCAAACTTTCAATAATTGCGACCCAATTTTTAATTACAATTTTCATCGCCCCGCCCCCCCCCCCCTTCCATACGATAACAATGTATTAAATCCAGTAATAATATACTTTGACTAAAGTTACTATACGATTTTAATTACAAGCCATACAAATTATCACAATAAGTATTAAATTTTGTATATAATTTTATGACATAACCCATAGGGTCTATTGTAATGATTAAAATTACTCTCTTAACTTAATACTGTTAAAATAATTATGAAATATATTATGCAGTACTGATACCTTTAAGAGTGTATTATATCAATGGAAATGTGTATTTTATTTTTTATTATAACAGTATGTATTTTGTTTTGCTTCCTTTCAGTAAATTAATAACTTTTTAAAATAATCTTTATTTTCGACATTTTGTAAACTCCCCCGCGTAGGGTTATCCCACCCCCCAAGGGGGCCTATAGTTTGAGAAATGCTGAATTAATGTCTTTTACTAAATGTAAAAACAAAGTTCATCAGAAGACATAAGTAACCTATCATGGTTAAATATTTTAAACTTCTGCTTAGAAGAAATTATTTGCAGTGCAAATATTATAAAAATTATTAAAGAACTAAGTAAATTAATCAATTAATTAATCAATTAATTTTTATTTTGTAATTAAATTATTGTATTGTCATCCAAAATAATCATGTATTTAAAATTTCAGTTCAATTGAACGCTTTAAAATGTATTTTATTAACGATTGAAAATTCCACAAAGATAAATAAATAAATAAATATATAGAGAGTGTGAGCTAATAGTAGAAATTGAAAAAAGCTTTTTGCATGTTTCAGCTGAACAAAAAAACCATATTTGTTAAATTTTAAGTCTGTAGATTTAATAGCGGATAAAATGATTTTTTTTATTTATAATGCCCCGTAACTCTCTTCTGGGTTGATTTTTGAAAACACCTTCCCAAGCTGATCTTTGCTCAACAAAACTAACACTTTGTTACAAATTTCATGTAATAAGCGCTTAAAATAGTGTAAATAATTCATATCTCGATGTGCAATGCATTAATATTACTTTCTATTGTATTCATTTTATGTTAAAATTCTAAGATTCGCAAGCAATGCCGTTCTTTATATTATAATATCGATTCAATGGAAACATAGCGATGGCGATAAATTGGTACAATAGAGTCAAGTTGGAATCATTTTTGACGACCATGTTGACAACTTAGCGTTTGATTGAAGGTGCAGTAGTTGAGATGCGTAGCGCCACCTGTTGAGGAGCTGCAACAAAGAGGATAGTACAAAATTCTTCTCCACAAAAAAATGCATACACATGCTAATTTTCATAGTGATCGGTGTAATGGTGTTGGAGTGAAGCGAGGTCATATATACAAACATCCATTTTTATATACCGTAAAATCCGGCGTAAAACGCGCACGTATACTTTAGAGCTGCAATTTTTAATTTTTATATAGATTCGCCGCATAACGCGTACTTCCTTTTTACGAAGAAACTTGAAATGTACATATGCAATTTTCCTGTGTTTTGAAGTCATTTATTCAAGGTATTATCCCAGGCTTTTGAAAAAATTGTATATTTCTAGAAATACAAACCTTTAAATTCATAAGAAATATCGTTTATTTTAAGTAAACAGTATTTCGCGATATATGTAGATGTCTAATTTGTTTTTCTTTGATCATCTTTTGATCATTTTTAAAGCTCTCATTTTTATTCCCGGCGCATAACGCGCACATGTAAATTTCGATCTTATCTTTTGCATTAAAAGTGAGCGTTATACGCCGGATTTTACGGTATATAGATTTTAGATCCACTTATATATAGTTAAAAGACTCACTGTGCAGCATTTTATTTCAAAAATTTTAAATTAATTTTTATTAGTACAAAAGCGCAGATAGTTTATTTAGAATGAGTTTATAGAGCATACAAGTCATTTATTTTCATTGAAATTTATTGAAAAAAGATAATGGAGGCTTTTGGCAATCACTACGATTTAGCATTTTGCTTGTAGAGGGATAATGAATTTTTCGATGAAAAATGTTGAACTTTTAAGCGGCAAAAACTCGGAGCTTAACCAACTCGGTCGAGAGCCAATTGGTCGTAAGCCATTTTGACTCAAATCCCTTTGAACTACAGACATTTGGACGGCTCGTGAATAATTAACAAAAACGTAAAGAAAATTGATGAGGTAATTTCACTAAACAAAAAAAACACAAAATCTTCGAGCGCGTACCTACAAAATTGCAAAATTCACGATGTAATTACTTCCAAACTGTACTTATTATGGTGTTTTAAGTGTAATTAAGTGTCGAGTTTAAAAAAGTTATATATAAAAAAAAGAAACGAGTAGTCGCATATGATGTGTAACATCTGACATGTTGTCGTGGTAAATACGCAATAGTAACTTATATCCTGAAAAAATGAATCGGGTATGATTAGAAATAATATTCTATCGAATAACTATCTTTAATGAAAATTTTATTTAATTAACACAAAGAGTAATGCAATTTTTTATCAAAAGTAATTATTCTTGTTCAATTTGGGGAAGAGCGAGACAATAGACTTATGATAACTAACATATGACACATATACTTGTGATTTCTCAAAGTACTTAAAAACCGTAGAAAAACAGCACCAATAACAGTACCACTGTTAGTTGACAAAACATTTTAATTTGTGTTCATTTCGAGCTTTAGTTCATCATTCAAAAAAGCTATGAGTGGCTCAGCTTTTGGCAAACAGATGTTAAAATTAAAATCACCACTCAAAATCATGGGAAGCAAGGGATAGGTTTATTTTTTTTTTAAGAGCAGAACCATTTTTGGTATATCCCTTTAAGACCCAAATTATTTTTTATCTTTAAATACTAAATTCTTCTGGTTATTAATACTATATAGACCCCAAACACGCTGGGAAAAGTACTAAAAAAATTTTACCGGAACCAAATTGTTACGTTGATCGGGGTTTGAGGACTTTATGCAAAACAGTCACAAAGAAAAATAACAGTTCCTTAATAGCGATGGGAATTTATTATCGGAAATTCAATTCTTTAAATACAGGATTCCGCAGCGATATTCACAGAGTAAATCTCCGAAGGTTTTCACACCTTCAACAGCAATCAGACACAATTATCAGTGTTTAAAATACACGTATGTAAAAGATTATTCACAGGCACAGCCGAGCTAATCGGTAATCAAAACAATGCTCACTAATCGCGGGTTGAATCAAGACTGATTCGTTGCGGCTTGCACCGCTCTATTTATAGACCCGGGAGAAACTTCCAGAAAAGTCCGCACGCGTCACAGAGTGTGAAATTAGAGAAATCCACTAATTTCTAGAAGAATCCAAAGGGTCCTGAACTCACCAACATGGTCGCCAATGTCGCCAAAATAGTCGTCAAATTGGAGGAAAACTTGGTCTCCAAATATGATGACAACTTGATCGCCATTGCCAAGATCTCGCCAAGTTCCCATTGACGTCACTTCCTGTTACCCATTTCCATCCCTTTTCACGAAATCACTCTGACAAGTATCCAGCAACCGAGAGGAAAGATGTTACACATCAAAAAATGTCAACAAAGAAAGCAACTTAGGACAACAAAGAAAAATTTTATTTTAGTTACTGCTTATTAAATAATTACAATTAATATAAATATGTATATACATATATATGACAGAATCTCAATATTAAGTAACAATTAATTTTTATTAATTATCATTAAAGTATCATATTGTCATCCAAAACAATCGTGTACATAAAATTTAAATTCAACTTAATGCTTTAAAACGTGAGAAAAACAAAACTTTTAAAGTTTTGACCCAAGTCGCTGAAAATGAATGAAGCCGTGACTCTGTATCTGCAATTCTTTAAATAATTAGCTTCAGTCAATTAATTTTAATTAATTATAATTAAATTATCGCATTGTCACCCAAAACAATATTGTATAGACAATTTCAACTTAATTGAGCTCTTTAAAATGTGGGAAAACACCTTTTCAAGTTTTGACACAAGTCGCCAAAAATGATGCCAACGTGGATGTTTTTGTAATTCTTTGAATAATTAGGTTTAATGAATTAATTTTTATGAATTATAATGAAATTTTAGTATTGTCATTCAAAATAATCGTGTATATAAAATTTCAGCTCATTTTATTAACGTTTGAAAGTTTGAAAAATATAAATAGTAGTGTGACATAGCCATCTGTCGATAGCTATGTTTTGGGGGTTCCGCGTAAGTTAGAGGTGTGGGATTATCGGAAGGATATGAGACATTCTATAATTCTTAATACGACTTTTATTAAGAATTTAACTTAAATTACTTATATAACGAACAAACTTATATTAAGTGAGAATAAACCAAAGTACGGCCGTTTAACTCAGATCGCGCAATTAGATCACTTATCAAAATATAACTAATTATTTGCCTAATCTCAATTCAATAAAATACTAGCGTTCGGAATATAATCCTCCTACCTTGGCTGAAGACTCAACGATTCTGATACGTTCAGGTAGACTGATGTACTCGTGTGCAATAGTTGCTCCTTGTAAATATTAGCGAGGGTGGGCGTCTCCGTAATTCCTGAGTATGCCGTCTAAACACACTTCCAACTGTTCCACACTAAGCTTTCTCTAAGATTGCCATTTTTTCTCACTAAACTTTCTATCCTTTTAAAGGTTATCTTATTTGCATTGTTGCTTCGTTTTTCCTCTTGGAATTGGGTTGGAAAAGTTTTGCCATTAATCGTGGCCGTCAAAGAACGTAGGAGTTATGTTAGAAGAAGAACGCGAGAGATGTCACAGTAGGAATTGAAAAAAAAGAGTTCGAAATAGTTTTTTTTTTTAAATTCTTTATCATCCCATATTAATTTTAGTGGAAATTAATGCAAAATTCAATTCCATTTCAAATGTGATGGAAAAAAATGCAGAATATATCGTTTTCTGATTTTCGTTATACTACAATGAGAAATTTAATTCTTAACAATTTGCCCAGAAAGTTATAAGGTTTTCTTTGTGTTTGAACCAATATCACTCTAAAAATGAGCTCTTATCCTTTAGAAATCTATGGACCAGGGATACCAACCCGCGACTCGCGGGAGCGGCGTGTGGCCTGCCTTGAATAATTTTGCGGCCCGCTAGATTCAATACAACTTTACAAAATGCCACTATTTGGTACAATACTTTTGTTTTAAGAGATTTTTTTTTAACAAATAAAACTCATAGCTGTTTCTATTTTATCACGTTGCTTCTGTTACTGCAAATCTGTTATTTTTTTCTTTTGAATTTGAAATTAATCAAACATAACTGACGAAAACCTGCAACATCAATTACGATACGTAAACACATGCATTGAGATCGATTTGCAAAAACTAAGTGAAAGAATCAAGAAACAAATATCTCACTTATTTATGAAATTAAACATTATTTGATCATTATATTATTATTATTATATTATCTATGCTTGTACACATGAAAAGCAATGAAAACAATAATAACATGTCAATTTATTTTAAAGGTTTATTCCTATACATGTTTGTAATGGGTCCAAAGGTATTGCCTTGCGAATAGTTTGCAGTCTATTTGAATTAAACATGTAATATTAAAAAAATTAAGTCAATTCCTAGTTTGGTGGCACCATCTGTTGCAGCTAATTGTAACATCGTCAGAAATATCGCAGAAAAAATTTAACATTAAAAAATAAAAATTAATGAATTAATATTTTATAAAACTGAATAAACATCAAGTCTCATCCACTACAAGTTTAAAAAATGTATTTGTACTCGAGTCGATGAATAAAAAGTATTTTATCAATGATTGAAAATTTGAACAAGATATATATATATATTTGTGAAGTATTGTAGTAGCGTTGACCGGTGTTGGTTTGTTGTCATATCTGATTTATTGAAGACATCCTGAGAATTTAGTTTCATTTTTTATTTTGAAGCAAACATAGCGTAACTTGTCAGTCACTTTATATTTTACATCTATTTGTTAAAAACACGTAAGCAGACACATATAACAGAAGCGACATCTTGACGGACACAACACAAACAAAAAGAGCTGCAGTTATTTACATTTTTACATGATGACGGCAAGCAGACAAAGAGAGCGATTACACAAAATTTTTGCTTTTATACCAGCAGTGTAAGTGCGTGATTATTACATAATAGTAGTTCTGATTAGATAGAATGGGCGAGACAGGGATTTCGGACTAGCAGATTATACGATTAAGATTACAATGTTATTTTTAGACCAAAGAATTCGAATTATTTTAAATATTAGTACAAAGAGTTAATAAAAAGGATATTGGAGGGAATTATTACACACACATATATATATTTGGAGAGTGTGAACTAATAGATGGAAATTGAAAAATTAGCCCTTCAAATTACAAAGCGCAACAACTGTGTAATGGATGATGGGCTATCCCATCCATTAGTGTAAGAGGGTCAGAAGGAAGATTAGCCACAGTCAAAACAAACTCTACTTATTAACAATTCTCAACAACGACACAAATTCAACAACCCAAGTTAAGAAATGCACCAATTGATAAATAGGGGAGCAATAGAGAGGTTGACGAAATAATTGGAGACATAATAATAAATCGGATCACTTACACTTAGTACGTCTAGGCAATACACCTTCTTTTATTTGAAGATAATTTCAAAAGTAATCTAATTCAAACTGACCGAATCCAATTTATTCACTAACTGACCACATCATCAATTTTAATATTAATCAAATAATCTATTAAGCTCTCTCGCCTAGCTTTACGTTAATCATTACTTGCTATTCTGTTAGCTTCTAACCACTCTCTCTTCCTCGAACTTGAAAGTTTAATCTTTAAATACAAGCCTTGATTTGAATAATCACGTCTTCTTCTTCGGAGGAAAATGTTCAATAGAATAATATTTAAAGGTCTATTATTTCCTAAAAGGATTAGTTGGAAAAACGCGAATAGACCCGTTACAACTGTTGAAGAAAGTGAGTCTCAAACCTGCGACCGTCAGCCATGTAATTTACCTGGAATATTTGAATAAAATTGTGGTTTAAAGTTGCTTTTATATATTTATTAAATTTACGCCTGCTTATTACTAAATATTTATTGAAAATTTATGACAAATACTTCTTGTCCCATCTATCCCAGTTCGAAGCTTCATTAGAGTTGAGTAAGATTAAATACCTTGATTAATTTTTCTGATCAATATCCCTAGAACTTATGCTCCTTATTTTTCTTTCACGCTCACATAGTGTTTGGTGAGTACACAGACTTCATGGATCAATAAAGTAGTACCTATAAGAACTGTAGTTAATAAACGCAGTTGGTTTAGTGTAGATGTCGTGTGCTTGTATAGAGTATTAGAAATTTAATTAGAGAAAAAATGTATCTTTCATTATATAGTTTTGATATTTTTGGTTTCGAATTGATGTATGAAAAATATGAAGTTTAGATGAATTATTTAATTTTATACAGTGACAACGAATGGAAAACATCAGGAATTAAAAAAAGAATTTTTAAGAAATATTTTATATTTTTAAGAAGTATAATTTGTTTATGTTTTCTTACATTTCACAGAATAATATTGACTATAGTCTTATTTCAATGCGTATTTAACTAGATGATACTTTTCTACGTTAAAGAATTTCAAATGCTTGCCGTAAGTGCTTAAGTCACCCTCCTACCAACCATCTTGAATTCGTAGATTTATAGTAATTCTGATGGAATTTCAACTTTTCTTTTCAAATTTATTTAAATGTAATAGGTAGGCATGTAGGTTTCATTGAAATAACAATTTTTTTTTCTGAATTTTGAATTTTTTTTTTAAATATAGTTTAAAATTTGTAAGCTCTCAGAAAGGAAAAAATGAATTGTTAAAACAGGCACAAAAAAATATTTCAGAATGTCGAAGATCAAAAATGTAATTATTTAAAACATTTCCTTATTTTTTTGTTCTCCTGCCCACTTTACTACATTCGAATAAATGCGATACTCTAGATTTCAGAAAGATACAAATTCCATAGGAGTAGTGTTAGTTTCAGAATATCAAATATTCGGTAGACTGTTACCTAAGAGAAGACAGTAACCTTCATTATCTATTCACGAGGAATGATGTCCTTGCATTCCTCGCGTACTAAAAGACTTAACGTCTTTACAAATTTTAAGACTTGAAAAATTCACCTCGGGTAGTCTTCAAACACGATTCTCTTACGAATACGTGAATGGCTTAGAAATTTCCTTCTATGTGAAGAATTACTTTATTACATATTAAGGTGGATCGAAAAAAAAAATTTTTTTTCAAACTTTTTCAAAACCTACCTATCCAGAACAGATATTCTGTAGTATATAAAGAAAAGAGAAAATATAATAAGAAACTAGTTTCTATATTACGGGGTCTGAGGGGTGTTAATTTTGTCTCCAGAGTTGAAAACATAAACAATTTTCAAATACAGATATAATTCTTTGAGTTTTAAATTATAAATCTCGATTCTTTAAGGTATCCAACTACGTTCAGAACCGTGATTTTAAAAAGGCGTATAAATGGATAAATTTCATGATATTTAGTGCCACTTAGATTAGAATGCATGTATAAAATTGTTTTAGGAAATTTTGACCAAAAAAATTATTTAAATACAATATTTCGGCAAAAAATTAACTTAGAATAACCTTTTTTTCAAAATGTTCTCCTTTTGTGAAAAACGCTTCTATTATAATAATATTTTGCCTGTATATATCTCAGGCCTCTGTATACAGACTCAACTATGATTTTTGAAAAATTCACATTATTTTCAGAGTTACAACCATTTGAAATATAATTATCGGCGTTTTTTCCTTAAAATTTCTCCCCTCCATTGTCGTAAAACATGGGTAAACCCACTTCTAAGTTATATATTTCAAAAATTCTAATTGAGCCTCTGTACAGAGGTCTGAGCTATATACGGGCAAAATATTATTATAATAAAGGTATTTTTCACAAAAGGAGAATATTTTGAAAATGGGTCATTCTATGTTCATTTTTTGTCAAAATATTGTACTTAAATAATTTATTATTGTAATAATATTCTTAAAACAACTTTATATACATTTTCTAATCTAAGAGACACTAAATATCATAAATATTATCCATTTGTACGCTTTTGCAAAATCACGGTTCCGAACGTAGTCGGTTACCTTAACACGTTTTTTATGAAGGCATGAGGTTTCAAAAAAGTATAAAGTGTTCAAAATATAATCTTAATTTTAAAAATTATAAGCATATGAATGTAAGAAACATTTCTGTAATAAATATTAAGGTATATTTATGTTGCGCATGCTATTTTCTAAAATAATAGCCTTTTATGCATAAAACTTGATAGAATTATAAAATTTATCATACTCTTTAAACCCTACCTAATTTTCGTAATATACATCTTTATTTCAAAATATTTGAAAAATATCGAAATTTAAAAAGAAAATGTAACGTAATTTTTTATTTTTTTAAAAATATCATTTATTGTTCTATTTATATAAAAATAGTTACAGTGTAATAAGGATATATTTAACTTTATAAATAAACTTATTGCTAGTAATTAAAGCTACTATTTTAGAAAATATCATGCGCAACGTAAAAACTTAACTAATATTTCTTACAGAACTGTTTCTTATTTACATATGCTTATAATTTTTTAAATTATGAATATATTTAAAACATTTTACACTTTTTCAAAGCCTCATTCCTTTATAATTAATGTTGAAAAGATTCGAATTATTTAAATTGAATTTCAAAGAATTATATCTATTTGAAAGTTGTTTATATTTTCAGCCCTCGAGGCAAAGTTAGCATCCCTGAGAACCTTTAAGTACTGCCACAAGGGGAATGAAGTTTAGTTATTTATGCTTTTTTTTACGGTTAAAAGTCAAAGCAAGTTCTACTAAAGAAAAACAGGTATTTTAGTACTTTTTATCATTTTTTGCAATGAGAGAACACCTACCAAAATAAGGGAAAAAACAGCAGATATGCTTAAAAGCTTCTTTAGTATCAAATTTTACGAGGGTGAGTCGGAAAATAAGTTTCCCCTGTCGACAATGGTCAGAGTTGTGTAGGAAAGTCAAAACATAGAATGAGATATTAAAGATAAGACATAACTTTATTTTTCCACATAAGTACCTAGTACATTGAGACATTTGTCACACCGCTTGATAAGCTTCAAAAAACCGTACAGGAAAAACTCAGGGCCTTGCATACGGAAGAAGGGTTTACTTTTATATCGACTTTTTGATGGTTGGAACCAGGGTGTCACAGTGCATACGCGGTATTATCACACCCTATTCGAAATTGAAAGAGGTTAATTTCTGAAGAAGTGACCTGGGTTTCTCAGATCTGGCGTTCTGTTGTTGAATGACAATGCAAGACCACAATCGGCGACGGCAACGCAAAACCATACTGCAACTTTTGGTTGGGAGCTCCTACAACACATCCGCCAGTCCTAATCTCGCACCAAGTGACTTTCATCTGTTTTTGGCTTTAAAGAAGAATATGGCCTGAAGGCGCTTTGGAACAATGCTGAAGTCAAATAAGTCGTTAAACGCTTCTTCCGTATGCAAAACCCTGAATTTTTCCTATGGAGTTTTTTGAAGCTTATAAAGCGGTATGACAAATATCACAATGTGCTTGGTACTTATGTGGAAAAGTAGAGTTATGTCTTATCTTTAATGTCTCATTCTATGTTTCGACTTTCAAACACAGCCCTGACCACAGTCGACAGGGGAAACTTACTTTCCGACTTACCCTCATAAAATTTGATTCTAAAGAAGCTTTTAAGCGTATCTGATGTTTTTTTCCTTATAACTATTTAGTAGGTGTTCTCTCATTGCAATAAATAATAAAAAGTACTAAAATGCCTGTTTTTCTTTAGTAAAAACTACTTTGACTTCTTACCGTAAAAAAGGCACAAATAACTAAAATAACTAAACTTCATTTCCCTTATGGTAGTACTTAAAGGGTTTCGAGGGTGTTAACTTTGTCTCGAGGGCTGAAAATACAATAATTTTCAAATAGATATAATTCTTTGAAATTAAATTTAAATAATTCGAATCTTTTAAACATTATTTATAAACGAATGAGGTTTCAAAAAAGTGTAAAATGTTTTAAATATATTCATAATTTATAAAAAATTATAAGCATATGTTAAAAAGAAACAATTCTGTAAGAAATATTAGTTAAGTTTTACGTTGCGCATGTTATTTTCTAAAATAGTAGCTTTAACTACTAGCAATAAGTTTATTTTTAAAGTTAAATGTATCCTTATTACTCTGTAGCTATTTTTATATAAATAGAACAATATATAAATGATATTTTTTTTAAAAATAAAAAAAATTACATTAAATTTTCTTATTAAATTTCAATATTTTTCAAATATTTTGAAAGTATTTATAGTACAAAAATTAGATAGGGTTTAAAGAGTATGATACATTTTATAATTCTAGAAAATCTTATGCATCAAAAGCTATTATTTTAGAAAATAGCATGCACAACATAAAAATACCTTACTATTTATTACAGAAATGTTTCTTATTTTCATATGCTTGTAATTTTTAAAATTATGGTTATATTTTAAATATTTTGAACTTTTTTGGAACCTTACTCCTTCTTAAATAATGTGTTACAGAAGCGAGATTTTTGATTTAAAATTCAAAGAATTATATCTATTTGAAAATTGTTTATGTTTTCAACTCTCGAGGCAAAATTAACACCTCTGAGACCCCTTAATATGAAAACTAGTTTTTTATTATATTTTCCCCTTTCCCTACATACCTTTAACGTCTCATTCTATGTTTCGACTTTCAAACACAACCCTGACCACAATCGAAAGGGGAAACTTAACTTTCCAACTCATCCGCGTATATAAAATCCTCGAAATTACAATGTATGATAAAGCGGAAGACAGAAAAAGGCTTGGATCGGATTGACTCGACGCAGCGGAGAGAGATACCTGGGGTTATGAAATGGTGCAGTATACATAGTATTACATCAGTGATTCTCAACCTTATGTGTTGTTGTTGTTGCGGTACACTTTGAACAATTTCAAAATTTGGTGGCACTCTAACAACAAAATAAGTTGAAAAGAATTTTATACATCTATAATAACTATGTAAAATAGAGAGTTTATGCTAATAATTTCTAATGTTAAATAAAATAATATGTACGACAAAGACAGCAAAATGTTTATCGGGTCATTAAATACAAATTAGTTATAAGAATACATTTAATGAGAAATTTTAGCTTAATGAATTTTGATTATTTAGTTTATGTTTTTTGTTACAAGAATGATAGTGCAACTCTCATTTCGTCATCTTCATTTTAAAATCTCGTTCCTTTTTTCATTTTTATATTTGTTAATGATGAAAATTCTAATTCACGCAAATAAGATGTAGAAAATTGTAACAATATTTTTAAAGCTTTTTTTTTAACTATCATGGGATAATCGCCTCTAATTTTAATGCAAAATAAATTAATTGATTTTTCCGAAAGTTTTGAAATTAAATCTCGATTATTACAGAGCGAAATGAGTTATTCTTCTTCATACAAAGTTAATTCGTATACAGATATATCCGTTATCACAAATGGATTACAAATCCAATCATTTTTTTTTTTTACTTTAATTTAAAAAAATCATGAGTAACTCTTGTGTAATCAAAAAGTCAATAACATTTTTAAGAATAGTTTATTTATATAAAACAACTGAATGTGATTCGGTTCAATACTTTTTTCCTTTTTTTTTCTTAGAGTATAACTAAAAATTTAAAAAAAAAAGGGCGGCATATAAAAGTGCCGCAACACAGTGGTTGAGGATCACTGCCATTGAATATCTTTTCCGCGCGCATAGGTAGGTTCCAATTAATAATAATCTTTTTTCTCCATAGGACAGCGATCCATCCTATTACACATTCAGGGCATCTATATAAATATGTTACCGTTAAAGTGTATAATTCAGTTATATTTTATAGAATAACTAGGTATTTCATGAAATAACTAGACGTCAGTTAAAGTATATAATAGACGAAATATTTCATACTTTACCTAGTTATTTTATGAAATAACTAGTTATTCTATGAAATAAATAATGATGGACCGTTAAAGTGAAAAATAAACAATTTAGTTTCTTTACTAATGATGACCTGCTTTGGACAGGGGAGGGCTTACACCCTAAAACATCAATTCCCATGTTAATTCTGTGATGCCATTTTTTTTAGGATATGGGGTTGATATTTGGGAGATCGATAGTATTACCTGTTTTACCTTATAAGGACCCCCCCCCCCCCCAATGTGCCTTTCATCCCTGGACAGCACTTTGCCAATAGCTCGACACCTGAGCCTCTCACCTGGCTCATTCGATCTCTCTGCCTCCATTGTATATTCTCACCAAATTTCTTGCTGATATGGTCATTCTTTGTATTTTATTTTATCGTTTTAAACTTTTAAGAACTTTAAAAACTTTTTTAAATATGTAATATCTTGAAATGTATTTAAGTCTCTGCTTTGAGATTTGAACCACAGGTTACCCTCGGCGAGACCCACTTAGCCATCAGGCTTAGGGTGGCTCCAGCTCTAAAATATCATGTTCCCATGTAAGTGGTGCAAAAGTGACCAACAGCAGCTAGAATCGGCTCAAAGAACTTTCGAGTGCTGTATTTCATACTTTAACACAATTAAGTAACCGTTATTCTATAGAATACCTAGTTAAAGCGTAGAATTCAATAATATTATATACTTTACCTGTTTTGTGTGTCTTGTTATTTCATGAAATACCTAGTTATTCTATAAAATAGTGGAATTCACACTTCTAATTCAAATTTTGTGCTCAAAATTTTAGTTTAAATCTAAGCTTTTGAAAGCATTTAATGTGATACAAAAAATAACAGTAAAAAATAGTTGTCCGATACTAGAAAGTCTAAAGCGCCCTCTATCGACATTTTTTTAGATTTATCTTTAAAATTTATTTTTTAAGAAAATACTGACAAAAAGAATAATTTTAGCAAAAACCGCTAACGAATCGACCCATTTTTCCGTTTTTTTATAATCATTTGAAATTTCGGACCTTAAACTTTAATGACACCTATCTCCTTAGGAAGACGTTTGGGACCCTAAATTTCCTATTTATCATTGTTTGTCTTGATGTGTACTATCACCCCTTAAAGTTTTGCCGCAAAGTTTATATACACCCTGTATTAACATTGTATATCTCTTATTCATTTTGAACACAAAAAAATTAATCTCTTCGCTTTGGTTAAAAAGACTGATCGAAACACATTACCAGGCTTACAGTCTTCCCACACAATAAGTGTGTCTTTCGAAAGCTTTTATTTACGTAAAAATGTATCCTATTATGTACCCAAGGTCAATACCATCACACTCTATCATACATAATGTTTTAACCTTATCGCATCCGTTAAAAAGATTTACGAAAGCTTTTCGCCACGTTTAGTTTCATCTCAGCGCTGTTACATCTATGTGTGTATGTATGTGCTTTTAAAGTTCTCTTTCACGTAAAAAATTACCCCATAACACATTCAGGTTGCATGCTATTACTCTTCGTTGTCCCTTTTTTGAGAAAAATGGATTTAACCTCTTTATGTCTGTTTAGAAGATTTGCAAGAACTCGTCAAAGCTATCGATCGGAGACTGCGCCGGTGGCCACAGACCAGAGAATAGGGACAAAAACAGAGATGTCTCAATAGTACCACGTGAGTACACTTTCCGTCTCTCATCCTTTCTCTAATGGATGTTATTTGTTACGCGGAGAACAGCAAGAAAACCCCATCTCATTTGTTCTAACAGGAGTTTTAAGTACAGTTTGAATGGGAGTTTTCTTTAACTGGAGTTTGAGGATACAGAAGGGAGCTTTTTTTTTCTTACTTTTTACCTATCGTTGTACACTAAAGGAGATTCTTTTTTTTATTCCGAGAGGGAGGTTTATTTATGTATGCTTAAAAAATTCAGAACTTTTGTAAAAGTAATTCTCTTAGTCAGGAAAGCGCGTTTAATGGCATGTCAAGTTTTAGATTTAAAAGGCAGTGTGTTTTTGTGGTTTGATATATTATGTGGTTTTGTATTCTGGAATAGATTTTTGTTTTCTCTTTATATGATACAAGTCTGAAAAGTTTTATTAAAAGTTGAATTTTAAAATGAATATTTGTAGCAGTACTTTTAAGGATTGGGATGCATATTTATAAAATAAACTTTTTTTTATAAAAATTGCTTAAGTTTTACTTTTTAAATTATTTTTACAGTCAAGTAATAAAATTCTTTAAGGGGTGTTGGAAACCTAAATTTTTCTTATTATGACAAATTTGAGATTTTTACATTTTCAAACTGCATAGATTTTAACCTTTCTAAAAATACCTTACTTTAACATCTAGGGTAATTAGAAGCCCTTAAAACTTATTTTTAAATAATCATTCCAACTAGGCCACGCCCATTTAAATGGCGAAAAATGTAAATAAAGTATTTTGTTTTGGCTTAAAAGTTGAATGAATAATGGAAATCAAAACATTTAATCCAGAATTGTTAAAAAAGTTTTTACATGGAGGTACATTAAATCCCACACAATGAAAGTGTAAACAAAACATAATATGGTCTCGTGAACCGAAGAAAAAAATTTGTACAAATAGAAGTATTATCGTTGGGTACATAGAATGCAGTCTCATCATTTAATATGGGAAATGTATCAAAACCAGAAATTTTGTGAAAACTTAATATTGAGCCTGGTGATTACACGGTACAGACAATGGAGCACTCCAACAAACAAAGGCTGTTAAAGACTAAATACTCATGTTTACAAAAAACAAAGGAAGTTAGGAAAGAAAAATTACTTAAAAGACAGAGAGAGGATGATTAGATTAAAAAAAATGTAGATCATTTGCAATATGGGGAGTAATGTTTGAATAAAAAAGAGATTATACTTTAAAATTCATTTATCTCGAATTGTAAATTTTTGATGTTCGATGTACCTTTTTTGGGAAACTGATCTTCACAGGTATGTAGGTTTTTTATGACATATTTATAATGATGGTTAATATATACTGAAATGAGTTTTTTTGTAAAAAATTCGAACATTTATTTTTTACAAATTTTTTTACGTGAAAAATGGGTCAAATTTCACTATGTTTGATAAAATAGTTTATAAATTATAAAAAAAAATTCAAACTTAACTAAAATGTCATTTCAGTATAATGAAAAAGGTGTACTTTAATTGTATGAAAAATTTTAAGCATGTGCATAGAACAGATTTGAGAAAAGATACATCAAAAATAGCCAATTTAACATTGTCCGTATAGAGGTTTCCGACTCCTCTTAAAACAAGGGACATAAATGGGCTAGGCTCATGTAACGGCATTGTCACGTAGTAACTGTAATTACCTGTTTCCAGCCAATCAGTTCATAAACTCATGTTTTATCATAGTGGCATGGTGACTGTAATCTCGTGTTTTCTGCCGCTCAATTCATAAATTCATGTGGTGTCTTAGTCACATAGTAATTGTATTTACCTATTTCTCTAGACAATCAGTTCATAAATTCATGTGAGTCA
>BMAV01009120.1:484823-495763 GCA_019973955.1 Trichonephila inaurata madagascariensis | reverse complement strand
GTAATCTCGTGTTTTCTGCCAATCAGTTCATAAATTCATGTGGTGTCATAGTAACATAGTAATTGTAATCACCTGTTTCTAGCCAATCAGTTCATAAATTCATGTGGTATCATTATCACATGGTAACTGTAATCACGAATTTTCTGCCATTTAATTCTTAAATTCATGTGGTGTCATAGTCATATGATAAATGTAATCACATGTCTCCAGCCTATTAGTTCATGCGTTCCACAGCTGTCAACTTTTGCTTTTTGCAGTAACTTTTTAAGAACGTATGCATTTGTCAACAATAGTAACACATATAAATAAACAAAATACTCTTCATTTAAAAATGCACGCATAATAAAAGAATTTTTTTAAAAAATTGAAAAACATTTTGAAGAACCTTAAAATTTGACATCTTTACCCAATTGTCAAATTTGAATTTTGATTAAAATTTTACAAGTAGAGCAAGTACAACCTTAATTTCAGCTTTGAACTGAATGGAGAATACGTGATTGCATTTATCATGTGCCCATCATCATTTAGTCAATTATATGAAAAATTAATTTTTGTTAGGTGGAGAATTTTTGAAGTATTAAATTAAATAAAAGAAAGCTAAAATAGCCAGAGAAATTACAAAATGCACTCTGAACATCGGTTACTTTCATACTATGGTTCTTTCGTCTCTTAAATTTGAACTTCTTCATTATAAGCCATAAAAATGTTAAAGTTTACGTTTAAAAAAAATTGGAATATATAAACTTGCACCTTTACTTTAAACTATTTTCATTTGCGACCCTAAAAATAAATTTTTTAAAAAGTAAATAAAGATAATTACAATATATATATATATATATATATGGTTGAGCAATCATAATATATTTCCATTTTCCGAGTTCTGTATTGTTCAATTTTAAACAAAGATTTCAAAATTTCTTCCATGATTTTAATCAAACCACACAAACATGTCAAACATCTACTAGAACAACAATATAAAATCAGACAATAAAGTTACATACAGCAATGGGCTCAATTCATGTGACGTCATAGTCACGTGATAATGACAACCACGTGTTCATAGCCAATTAGTTCAGTTCAACGACTCATGTGATGTCATAGTCACACGATAAAAGCAATCATGTGTCTTTAGCTAATCAGTTCATGCGCTTCGTTGTAGCCAACTTGAAAAACTTTCTCTTAAAAAATACAAATTTGTCAACAACACACATAAGTAGACAAAAGGAATTTTATTTAAAAGTACATGCATAAAATAAGATTTTTTTTCAATGCATTTGATGAAATAAAATGTTAAGAAATGAAATTTTATGAAATTAGGAAATTTTATCAAAGTTTTACAAATTGAACAACAAGTACATTTAGTATGATGTCTGTTTTGAATTCAATGGAGAACACTTGCTTGTCTTTAGTATGTCACCGTTATGAATTGAGACCATTGATTGAATAAAAATAAACCGGTACAAAAGTTATCGTTGCCACAATGCTAAGCGAAATAATTAATTACCGTAAAATCCAGCGTATAACCAGCACCTTTACGTTCAAATTGTGATTTTTAATGTTTAGGTATATTCACCATATAATGGACACCTTTTTTGCGAAAAAACACCTAAGATATACGTGTGCAATAATTTTATGTTTAGAAGTCACTTATTCGAAGTATTATTCCATGCTTTAAAAAAAAATAGTATATCTTAGAACTGCAACCCTTTAAGTTCATAAGTAATGTCATTTCTTTTAAATAAACAGTATTTTGATCGATGTAGAAGTCGAATTTTTTCCTATGCTCATCTCATTTTTTTAATTTTTGAATCTATCATTTTTATACCTTGCGTATAACACGCACCTGTGAATTTCGATCTTATTTCTTGAGTTAAAAGTGCGCGTCATACGCCGGACTTCCCCACTGGATAGGGTAGATGCACTTGTTGGCATGTCCATGTTGTGTAGATTGATAAAAATAAGAAGCTTTTGATCGCTCCGAAGCTGTCGAAGACAGCTTCGGCAACCTCAACAGCTTTATCAGAGCAGATCAAGTTTCTGCGCGTATCTTGGAAAGCCTGGCTTGAATTGCTGGGCAATTGAGGATATGTTGTGGAAACAGTTGAACATTAGGGCAATTTGGGCAATGATTTGTGTAACTTCTTTGTCCATTCATTGAGATTTTCATTCTTCTTACGAGCTTTGTCCTAAGTCTAGTTATAATCGATGCTTTTGTACGGTTACTATTTATAACTGGGATGAAATATTTAAAATTATTGTTGATTAGTCTTCGGCTGGCAACTGCATTGGGGTCGATGAGGGTCGTGAGGTTAGATGATTGGGGCAAACTCTGAGTTTTTTGGCAAGCTCATCGGCTTTCTCATTATACCGAGGATATTTACGTAGACTGGTATCCATTGTAGAGCGCAGGATCTTTTTTTGTGGTAATTTTGTGGATGGGTTGGATGATTTTGTGGCTGATTTGGCACTTGCCCTTCTGGATGGCTTGCAGCGTGGATTTTGAGTATGTGATGATGATAATGCCACTGGATTCTTGGAAGCTTTTTGAAAGGAAAATCTCCAATTTCACTTTTAATAGCAATGAGCACATGTGCAGTAGGATGAGATTTTCCCTTTTTGAAGAAGCAC
This sequence comes from Trichonephila inaurata madagascariensis, assembly GCA_019973955.1. Lineage (NCBI taxonomy): Eukaryota > Metazoa > Arthropoda > Arachnida > Araneae > Nephilidae > Trichonephila > Trichonephila inaurata. The sequence continues at coordinate 493,135 of BMAV01009120.1, read as the reverse complement.
TTAAAATGCACTTGAAATTGAATTTCGTAGGGATTATCAAGAATCTTCGGCATGAGTTGCCACAACTATAATAATATGTATAATAAAGTACATATTTATGTATTTTTTTACACATTGTGCACAATAATTATACATACCTAGACAAAATTTTTTCTGTATAACTGGTTTGGATGAAAATATAGTGATGAAAAATATAAAGGGAATTTTTAAGATCTTTTAGTCGGAACGAAACTCGGTCTTCAATCGAAGAGACACATGCACATTAATTTTGGTACTTATGTATTATCGCAATTTATTGGCGACATTATATGAAACGAAGTACCTGGTTACCAATTTAGCACGTACGACACATAGGAAATCGGGATAGCCAACTTGGCGAGTTATTACTAGAGTTAGCGATTGTTGCGATAATACGTAAGTACCTTAATTTTAGTTAAATTTCATGAAACAAGTATTAACTTAGATTGGTACTTACGTATTATCGTAATCTATTTGCGACATTATATGAAACGGAGCACATGATTGTGAAATTGGCGTTGCTAACTTGGCTAGTAATCTTGAACTTTGGCGATTGTTGCGATAATACGTAAGTACCCTTAGATTTCTTTTTGTACAATGAAGAAATCTATTATTATTAATATTTCACCTTTAGTAGATATAGCATTAATAAGAGTTTTCTTTTCATATATTTTATTGCATTATTTTTTTAACGAACGAAATTGACTCTATAACAAGGTTTTATCCACACATCAGAGAGATGATAGATCGAATCGTACTAACGGAAATTATGAAGAAGAATTCATATTTTATTATAAAAAAGGAAATGTCTTTATAAAATATTTTTATTATTAAGCAATATCAGCTTTCTCTTTTTTTTCCTTGTTATTGTATGCTAATACTTTAAATTTTTAAGTGATTGTAGTATAAAATAGTTTTTATATTAAATTCATTTTTATTTATTTATTTTCAGCGGACAATTTTCGACCCTATTTGACATCTTTTCAGAGTAATGATAACACGGATTACATCAATGCTGTTTTTGTGGATGTAAGCATTCTCTTTATATTAATTCCAAGCTTTAAGGAGTTTACAACATTTTTTGATGAACAATTCTTAATTATTTTGAGAAAAACAAATCATTGAGTTATAATTAGTATGAGAACCTTTATTCTGACTTTTTTTCTGTTTGGAAAAGTATTCATTTTATTTTACTTTTTTTTATGAATATCTTTGTTTCACAGAATACTTTTCCAAAAAAAATTTGGCTATTTGTAACATTTATTAAGATATGCTCAAAAAATTTCTTATGCAACGCACGCTATACTTCAAAAACTGGAATGTAGATGCCGACACATTATGGACAGATTTATTACAGTAGCGTGAACTTGCAACACATTGCTTTTACCGTCAGAGAGGGATTGGATTCCACAATGAGTGAAGTCTCCCACCTCACTGTTCAATCTTGGATTATAGTTAAGTTAATTTACTTTAATTTGTTCCTCTAAATGTTTACCTTTAGCTGCCTTGTAACAGTTTTGAATCCGTCCTTTGTAATTGCGATGTTTTTATGTTATTAAATGTATTATTTCACCCCGAGAATTTGTTCATTACTTTTAGTCCTAACTCAGTAATGATATAACGCGCGCGCGCGAAACGGTTACACTTATTATAAAAGGTTTTCTTGAAAATTATCTACTATATTATGACTATAATGTACTATATACTTCTGCATAAATATTTATTGCATAATCTCGCTAATTGTTCTAAAATAGTAAAACAGTTTTCCAAGTAAAGCTGTTAAAGCAGGACTTATGTATATTTTTAATACAATATATTAATTACATACGAAAAAACATTGGCTAGAACATTTTCTAAGCTTTACAACACTTTTTATAATATTTTAAACAATTTTTTGGCATCTCTTCATAATTTCTGGAACTGATTTGTAAAACAAACTAGAAAAATGTAATAATACAAGCAGTGAATCGTTTGTAGAACATTTTTATTACATCTAGATATAAATGAAATTAAAATGAAACCATTTATGGGGAACTGTTACATATTTGTAATATTTACTCAAATAATCGTATTTAAACTTTGTTATTTGAACAGGGTTACACCAGATCTAAAGAATACATTAATACCGAGTGGCCTTTGCACAGAACTGCTCAGGACTTCTGGTCTCTGGTATACGACCACGATTGTAATACGGTGGTTGTTCTTTGCAATCCACCTTCATCTAATGTAAGTATAAGGAGAGGGTCTATGTTTGAGAACAAAACTAATATTTTTATATGTTTTTGGATTTAGAAAGCTCGTCGTTCTAAAGATCTCTCATGAGAAATTTAAAACGTAATCTTAAGTAGTTTGTATTATACAAGCTACTTAAAACCTTACAAACTTTACAAAACCTTACTTACAAACAACAAGGAGAATTATTTATTTAGTTTAATATAAGCAAAATGAATGCTTATATCAATAGTTTAGTAGAATCTATTTTATAGCTTTTGGCTTCGAACATTTTTTAAATTTTCATCTTAAGCATTAAATTTAGAATTTCAATCTTCAGCTAGAAAAACTTTGAAAATGCAAATTCTATGAATCAGTTATATTATTTTATAATCATTTGTAGAAACTTTTGAGCATTATTTTTTTCTGTAGTTGACAAGTTTTGATAACACGCTAAACATAGAAGAATGAATGAATAAAGATTGTTTTCACATGTTCCGAATTTACAATTTTTTAATATGATATTAACAATTGAATCGACCACTAGTAGAAATAATTTTTATTGAGTCATTGATATCAATTTAATTTTTCTCCCACAATTGAATTTTTTTAAAAATTAAATACAAAATTTCCTTTATAGTTATTACAACAATGAAAAAATTTTACATTAAGTTACATTTATTAAGATGGAAAGAACTGGACATAAGCAGTTACAAAACGACAAGTAGAACGCAGAATGACTCTATAGAGTTGACGATTTCAATAGATCACTATTTTTAATTAATTAAATATTTTATGTAACTTATTTTTCTTTAGATGCATTAAAAGAATAACCTTTTATTGCCCTGCCCATAGTTGGAAAAATATTATTCTATCATTTTTATTTTGCTATTTTTTTTAAAAAAATAATGCAAAAGTGCTGAGTTGTGGTGCTTCCGAAACAAGACGTCATTTCTGATAAATGTTGGTTACGTTTTAATGGTTACAAAATATTCGACAATGCATAGTAATTACTAATAATTATCTCATATTTTCCCTTGAGTAAAAAGATAATTGTGTTGAAAAATTTTGTGTTCATCGTGAATTAATATAGTATAAATTATAATCGGAGCTCTTTATCAACAATAATCGCACACAAGCGTTTTCCTCCTAAAAAGTGTGAGCAACCTTGGTGTTGACCTTTGCCTACTCCATCCAGTCTTCTGGTGGTTGTCAATATAGACATAACTTTTATTTTACACTAATAAATACTAAAACACTTTTTCACTTTTTTCGGCACTAAAACTTTATTTTCGGCTTATCTACAACAAGAACTTGAACTTTGATTTTTGTTAAAACTAATGGATGCTGATTAAATACAAAAGGAGGTCTATTTCAAATCCCTTGAATCCAGTAAAAATGTTATAGACCGTAGTTGCTTTGAAATACGCAGTGCTAAATAGCTCACTAATTTTTTTTAACCCGGGGGAAGGTCGTTAGTGGTAGCGTGGGGTGACTGAGTCACCCCAACCCTTTTTTTTTTTTAATAATTATTTGTATAACACCATAAGAATCGTAATTCCAGTGAATAATTTAATTAAGAAAGAGTATACTTTTAAGGACTTTTCAATTTTCCTTTGATAATTTGAGGGGGAAAATCCAATAAAACTAATCTAAAATGTTTAAAATGTGCCTTGACCTTAATAAAGAACACAAATCACAGACACTTTTCACTAACATTACAGGAATGTTATTTGTAGGCAAAGCTGTCATATTTTGTTCATGTTATTGTAGTTTTATTGTCCTTTGATAATCGACAAATAGCATGTTGAACAGTGGCGTAATGGAAAACGTTTGGACCCCCTGCAAAGTCAGGTTTTGGGCCCCCAAGTTGGATTTTACCAAGGGTAGGTACTCGGCGGCAGTCAGGCTTTGAGGCCTCTTAGAATCCTGTCCCTCTTAGCAATGCGGGAATGGCAGGGGTATACGTTACGCCACTGATTTTGAACTTTTTCTTGCTTGCGTCTTTTTGACAGGATGCAGTGTGTCCTGTGATACACCTGTGGCTTCATATCTTTCTTGATGGAGTTTTTTAGGTAGAATTTGAAAACTTTCCTTTCAACTCAAAGGTTTCATTTTCATTGTTTTCCTCAAAGTTACTTTCGGTATCATTCATGATTAATATCCATTATTTCATCCCTTCCTGGACTAGTTTCAACTTCATCCAATAGAGATCACACAGATGCCTTTTTTCTTTCTTTATTTTCTGTTCTTTTACATTTTATATTCCGCGTTCATTTTCTTTCTATATTCTGTTCATTTACATTTATAAACCATAGTGGGTCGTACAACACAGCAATGAAAATCCCTAAGTCGTTCACTGGGAAAAAATGTAGCCTGTTCTTAGAAAATATTTTGGAACAAAAAATAGTCACGTGGGTAACTCAGTCGCCCCCATAATCTTAAGAAAATGTTTGCTACTCTCCAAAGAGAGAAAATATGTGACAAATACATTTTAGTTCCCTTAAAAACTGTCATATAGAAGGATACTGTCAAGGTCATTGGTAACAAATAAACAGTTTTCCCAAAATTAAAGATTTTGTATGCCTGGGGTGACTCTGTGCCCCACGCGATTGTTCCGGAGTTAATGATGGCTTGCCTTGGAAGTGTGACCACGTTTCTACCTTGACTGTAATCGGTCTTTAAAAGCCCTCCAAAATAGAACATACAGCAACACACACATAGATTTTTTAAAAAAGGACAATAAACAAAAAAAATAAATCGCTGGAGTAAACTTCATTCAGAATGCCAACCTGCTCCGATCATTAATGTGAAAAAAAAGTCTAACTTTCGTTGTAAGATTACCAAAAGTAAATATTGATTTGAAACCATATATTGTTTGAGGTAGTCATGTATAGCAAAAAAAAATAAAGTTAACTCTCTCACGCGACATTACGCTAAAAAAATTTTAAATTATAATACATCAAAGAACTTCCAATAAGTAAAAAATGCCATCAGCGGCTTCGTTAGGTCATTTTCTAATATTTAGCATTATGAATAATAATAGCATGCATTAATCATATCAATATGCATACTTAGCAGAATGATTTTTTAATATTTTTAATTATAATTATTTTAATTATCCTGTTATAAGTTTTCTATTAATTTTCTCATTCAATCGGTATATTTCGATTATCTTTATATGTAATATAAAAAAAACACAAAACTTGTGAAATTTGTTTTCACAAAATCTAGTTATTCAAATGGGTTATATACACTAGTCTTACGATTCTAAGATGTAAGACAGAAGGCCTTAAGAAGCAAAGTAATTGTTTTGCTCTTTACTTCTAATTTCCTCAAATGATAATATTTATGCGCATTTAATTAAACTGTCTACTTTTTAAACAGACATATCCACCATTCTGGCCGACGGAGAGGGAAAAGAAAAAGAAATATGGCCCTGTGTTTACGGTGGAGCTGGTTTCTTATAACCATTATCCAAATATCAAAACGTGGATATTCAAAGTACTAAAGCGAGTGAGTTCAATTTTTTAAACTTTTGTGATATATATTACAAGTGAAATTATTTACGTAAAAAGTGTATCTATAGGTTTATTCCATAAAAATGTAATCTCAGTAAAGGCAATATAAAGCGACTAAAGACAGTCAACGAGTTTGCTTCGCGTAAAGTAACGATCACATTTTAGATCCAATTAAGTACATTTCAAATAAATTAGCTCATATACTTCATTACTGCCGAGTTCTCAATTTCTTAAGCAAATTTCTTTGAAAAAAATACACAATTAGTGCCGATATTAAAACATATAAGTAAAACAATCGTCTTTTTATCTCTCATAAAAGCATCTACGAGGGTGAGTCGGAAAATTAGTTTCCCCTGTCGACTGTGGTTAGAGTTGTGCATGAAATTCGAAAAGTAGAATGAAACATTAAAGAAAAGACATCACTTCATTTTTCCACATATGTACCAAGTACATTGAGACATTTGCCATACCGCTTGATAAGCTTCAAAAAGCCCTCCAGGAAAAACTCAAGGCTTTCCATGCAAAAAAAGCGTTTAAGGGCTTGTTTGATTTCAGAGTTGCTTCCAAAGCACCTTCCGGCGAACTTCGTGGCCGAGGTAGCTTAGTGGTCCAGGTATTGGATCGTGGCTGGCAAGTCATGAGTTCGAGCCCAGTACCACTAAAGACCCTCGGTGTAGAGGAGCAATGCACGTTAAATCTGTCGAGAGCTCAAATGTCCTTCCGTTAGTGTGGTGTGATAGTTAGAAGAGGGGGTGCCAGCTCTGGTGTCATGGTCGTCACTTGACAATGGTTCAAAATGACGAGATCCCTCGCCAAAAACCCTCGTGTAGCTCAACAGTGCGACGTTAATATGGTTCGGTCCTAGGAGAGCCCACACCCTTGGCGTGAATTATTTTGATTGGTGATAATTGCGCCATCTTGGTAACCCTAACTATTTCTGGAATTTTCGTATGTTATCGGCGGGGATTTTGAATTTCGTCATTTTGTTGTTGGGTTCCTGGCTGGAAGTATGGCTGCGTGTGTGAGTGAATATACCTTAGAATTTTTTATTTTGTTGAATGCGAAAGGTAAGAAAGAATTGATTGTATGAAAGAAGGAAGGATTGATTGCTTCGAATAATGAATTTCCTAAATGTAAAGAGTGAATGAGATTATATGAATGAAAGAGTGCTGTTTTGGATGGACCATTACCTCTCAGAATATATATGGCGGCTCTCCCACGGTCATTCACTCAGCGCTGAGGCCTTCAAAGCTTTTTTTTAATACCTGCTGATACGCCTTACTCTCCACTCGGAAAACATCAGCAGTAAGAAAGTAAGTGCTGTTTTTTAAATTTTTATCTTAAATATATTTGATTAATTTCTGTATTGTTTACATATAATTTCATTACTATATTCACTTGCCACTATTGTCGGTTTCTCTTGGCGCCATATCGTTCTAGCTTGGTGCTTTTTTCTTTTGGTCGCCAAGGCTGTGGGTTCTCTTATTATTTTACCTCAGAACTGTTGACGGATGGTGTAAGCGCTCTTAATCAAGAGTTGCAATATGGTTTTGCGTTGCCGTCGCCGAGTCTAACAATAACAGAACGCAAGATCTGAGAGACCAGGGCCACTTCTTCTGAATCGCCTCTTTTAATTTCGACAAGGTGTCACAGTACAACGTAGTATGTACTCATTATACTAACGAATGTTGTATCGGTGTCTTGCGTGTTCATCTGCTGCTTCGTCTTTCGCCCATAACCGTTAAACCAGTGTTTCTCAAACTGTGGGGCGCGCCCCCTGGGGGCGTGATAAACCTACGAGGGGGCGCGAGCATATTAATAAGTTAAAAACAAAGGATTATTAAAAAAATTATTAATTTACTGAACAAAATACCTTCTGACACAATAAAAAATTAAGTACAAATTTACACTTATAAATATATCAGTACTGCACAATGTATTTTATAATTAATTTAACAATACCAAGAAGAAATTTAATAATTACCAGTGACCCCATGGGCTTGTCATACATAAAATTATATGCAAAAATTAACACTTATCTTGATAATTTGTACGGTTTATAATCGATCCCTTAAATGCCGATTAAAAATTAGGCGATTCGCTCCCCGATGCCACTATTTAACAAATAGGCGAGCGTATGTGGTGTATGAGGGTTGAAAAGGAATAAATAAGTAAATTCTCTGAAATTAGTAAATCCTTCGCAAAAGATTGTACTTTGGGAAGACGTATACATACGTCCAGGGCAATTAATTCACTGGCTGAGTGAGACGTTTATATACGCCCGTGGCACTTGAGAATTTAAAGTCGTATTGTAGGTTTAGCGTAAAAGTATAGTATTATTGAATTCAATACATTGTTATTGTATGGAGGAGGGGGACGATGAAAATTATGATTGAATATTGGGTCGCCAATATTGAAAGTTTGAGAAGCACTGCACTAAACCAAAGCTATCTAGAAGAGAGAAAGCCCTGACACTGGACTGACTTGAAACCGGTCACATGACGAAAGGAGGGACGAATTTGGTGGGAGAAACGATTACATTCCCACTTCCATCTTGTATGC
>BMAV01009120.1:462608-479823 GCA_019973955.1 Trichonephila inaurata madagascariensis | reverse complement strand
TCTAGAATCTATTTTTACTATATAATTACTGTGGTATCTAGAACTGTTTGTCATTTCTATATTTGAATATATTTTTGCATGCATTTTTTTTTATACTTCTTTCTTTTATGATTCATTGATTCTATGAGCATAAAAATGTCATTTCACAGGAAAAAGGAACTCCAGCAAAATGTTTCTAAATTCACATGATTTTTTTATTAATATACCTCTAATGCTCTACTTTTCAAATTTTCTTTGCAAGTAAATGTTTGTTATTTTTTTATTTTATCTGATTGAAATTATTTTACATTGAGCCAGTTTTTTCTTAGACTTTTCTTATACTGTCAGGAGCCTTTCATGAGTGATTTCGTCCCTTTTTCCGGGAAAATATTATGTATCATTCTAGCGTATTAATGCATAACTTTCATCAGAAAATATTCTCAGTAAGAATTAAAAAAAAATAATCAATATAAATGCGGAAATTTTAGCCTATGGCATGAAAAGAAATAAATGTTCAAAGCTTTATATTCCTCACAGAGCGAATGCGTGTAGAAAAGCTTTCCCTCCTTTCGTTACGTCATCAAAATGCTGTCACGGCCTAGTCCTTTTCTAGATGGCCTTGACTAAACGCGCTTCTTCCGTATGCAAAGCCCTGAGTTTTTCCTGGAGAGCTTTTTGAAGCTTATCAAGCGGTATGACAAATGCCTCAATGTACTTGGTGCTTAAGTGGAAAAATAAAGTTATGTTTTTTTTTCTTTAATGTCTCATTCTATGTTTTGACTTTCCTACACAACTCTGACCACAGTCGACAGGGAAAAACTTATTTTCCGACTCACGCTCGTACACTACATAAGAAAATCCTAATAAGGAAATAATTCTTATTGTTTCGAAGATTTTTAACAGATTCTTAATTTTAGCATATAATTACTAACCTTGATACTGTATACTGAATCTGCAGATCCAATTACAATGAGACATTTGCGAAAAATGAGTGACTGGACCTGTCTTGTGATCGATCTGTACTAAACCCAGTGTAACGTGCAACATTTTCCCTCAACAATTCTCTAATTAATTTTGCTATTCTCCCAGGTTGTATCTTTGACCGAGTTGATGGCAGGAGTGAAAGCCGAACCGAAGACGACTCAGATCTTTCAAATCACTTGCTGGCCCCTGGGTCACAAAGTGCCAACTTCTACTAACGCCCTGGTGGAGCTCATGAACATGGTGGAAAGATGGAGACAACGCTCAACCTATGGACCAGTTATTGTCCTCTCTACGTAAGTCTGGATCACAAGTTCCAAAAGTACACTTCACTGTGTAGTATTTTATTTACACACTCTTTATAAATGTGAGATATGTAAATGAAATAGCCATTTGCGGTGAGGGAGAGTCGGACCTCCATATAATTAGCTTCTATATTGCGAACTTTGTATGGAACCAAGAACATTTACTATTTTCTTCGTAAAATAACCTCCCAATAGCGAAGTGCATTTTCTATTTAGCGAACTTTTTCTCTTGTGATTCATTTTTTTTTTTCTATTTTTAAAATATTACAGGGCATTTTCTTAACTATTCTCTCTTTTAGAACATTTTAAGGATGCATATGGTAATGCTTAAAATGACTGTTTATGAAATTATGCATATTTAAAATTACTTGTAGGCTTAAAATTAGAAAATGTCATTTAAAAATTCATTAATTTTAACATAAAATTATTTTTTAAAGTTGGAAATACGTATTCCTGGACAATGTTTTTTTTTCCTTGCTTAACTTGCAGATTATTTTTATTATTATTATTTTTTTTTGCAGATATAAAACAAACAGATATTAATTTACAAAAAGAACAGTGTTAATAATTATTTTTTCTTTTAAATAATACACAATGTTTGTGAAGTATTCACCCGTGGGTGATACCTTACTCCTAAGTTATCTTCGTGACCTAGGGGGGTATGGGAGTGAATGAAAAACCAGGCGTTGTCATGATCTTAAAATGTCTTTATTAAGATCTTAACTTAAACACTAACAATGATATTATTTATATTATAACTTAGCAGATCTGAGGTGAGAAAACACACAATACGTATTACCAAATAAGCGCGATCTTAACCACTATATTTAACTTTCCCGTCTATTCCTAATCTCTGTTTATATCACAGTTACTAATAGATACTAGAATGATCCTACCTTAATCTCTTGTTTAGTCGCAATACTCTCGGATCCTCAATATCTTTAGATTATCTCGCGTGGAATTTGATCCACCTTGACTTGATCGTTCTGTCACGGACAGCTTCACACTCAACGGCGGCTTTCTTCTCTTCCTTCAGTTCACGCTCTTAAACGAGACTAGCATAATCACTTCGCAATAGGTCATGCGCTTACGTTAAACATCTGCTATTTAAAAGGTTTCTAATTTGCATGTTCACGTTTCGCTTCTGGATTTGGTTGGAAAGAATTTGCCTTTTTCGGCCCCAAAGAACCCAAGAGGAGATTTTAGTAGAAAACGCGATGAGCCCGTCACATGTTTGTGAAAATTAAAATTTATTTTGTATGGTTTCTAAAGTATATTAAAAGATGAATCTTTATTTAACGAATTTTCTACATAACGAACTTTTTTTTCCCGAGATTTAGCGAAAAACTAGAGGTCCGACTGTATATAATTGCAACACAAATAATTGGGTATAATATGAAACATATAAAATAAAATACTACAAGTATTTGCTCTGATATGAAAATTTCCATTTCTTTGCTGATAAATCAAAATGGAAATTGGAGTTAAATAATCTCATAAGAATAGCAAATAAGTTGTATGGGAACATGCTTCAAATCATCATGTGTAATTTTTGCACATGTGAAATGAACTCCTCGCCATGAATATCCTCTCAGTCATCAGTGTTTATTACAAGCATAAGCATAAATGTGATGAAATGTATTCTTACAAAGGAACTCACAAACATACGAACAAAGCATCTGATCATCACAAACATACGAACGGGTTGAAGAAATGAGTCAGCTGAAGTGACAAACTTGTACTCTCACAGCTATTCTTCCACCAAAAAAAATATTTACCTTTGCTCCAACCCAACAGTTATAAATATTTTGGGAATGAAGTACCAGTTTTAGAGTTTTACTCTCGTCGATTTGCTATGGTTCAAAATTATGGGCTGTGTCCCTAGTAGCCCTGTCGGGGATCCCGTGACCTATGGATTCGTAAGCAAGTGAAATACCACTAGAGAAAAATGATCACCCCTGTCCGGAGGCTGTTATTGGCTTATTTAAGTACTGCTACAGTACTCCCTACCAGTGAGTCGGTGGATAGGCGAACGAACAAGATATTTGTATGGTGAGTGTGGGGGTTGTTGCTGTTGCGTCTAATGAGTCGGACGACTTTGCTACGTCAAGTGTGTCTCTGACGACTTTGTTTGCGGAGACAAGTGAGTCTGACGACTTTTGATTGCTCTTTTACCGGGTAGATGGCTCCATGATACATCAGAAAGTTTTCGTTTTTCTTTTCAGCCAAGGTCACCAATGTCAGAGATTAGGACCCGAGACCAATGGATTGGTAAGCAGGTAGCATACCACTAGACAAAAGTGATCCCCACTGTCTGGAGGCTGTTACTGGTTTATTTAGATACCGCTACAGCCCTCATGTATCTACAAAGGCGACCCATTAATTGAAATCAATCATTGTCATCTGTAGCTCTCATGTATCTACACAGTAACCCATTAATTGAAATCAGTAATTTCCCCGTAACTGAAAGAGGAATTTTACATATTTTAGTTTCTGAGAAATGATAGAATTAAGATCCATTACTCGAAAGACTTAATAGCTATGTTTTATAAAGTACTTTATGAAATAGGATTCTTCTTTTATCCACTAATTTCATAAAACCTTTATTTGGAATCTAAATTACATATATGGAAACGAACTACATGATTTAAAATTATGGTTAGAGATGATGAGAATGATAAATGAGTTACCTCATTTTTTTAAAAAAAATATGCCAGCCTAAATGAGGGCGATTTTTATTTATTCTTATTTTTTGTAACACGCATTCGTTTTCGAATTCTACACAATGGATTAGCGGAAACAAACCTTAAACCAGCATTCTATAAGATAAGGGGTGGGCAAATAACTGCTCGCCAAGACAGTCAGAAAACCAAATAAACAGAAAATGTTCTCGATATTTAGATCATCATATATTTCCGAGCAAAGTGTTTCTTACATGAAGATCAAGAAGAGTAGCATAGTTGTAAGTTGGTTGACATTAACTTGCAGACTATCATGGGAATTTGCACAAGCAATCTCACTTCTGATTTCAAAAAAGTTGGAAAGTGTAATGGAGTACATTTGTCTCATTAAACTGACTCAAAAATTAAAGCTTCTGCCCTCCGATACCCACCGCTTTTTCAATGTGGCTCTCGAGACAAAGCAATTGCCCACACTTACATCAGATAATAGCCCTTAAATCAGGGCCTAGCATCCGGATTCTACAGCCTCGTAACTTAATAAGGAATTTTGATGTTTTATATCTCTAATAGTGTTTCTTTCTTTCCTTAGTAATGGAAAGAGCCGTGTTGGAGTGTACTGCGCAGCTTGTGTAGCTATCGAACAAGTCATTCAGCATGGAGAAGTAGATGTTTTCCAGGCAGTGAAAACAGTACGTAGACATCGACCGCAGCTAGTGGAAAATATGGTGAGTTTTTATTAAGCTTGCATTTCCCTTTTGTCGTAGAACCTGTTCCTAACTCAGAAAACATCTTCAAACAGAAAAAAAGTCTTAATATGTATACAAATCCGTGACGTCAGAGGAGTAACGTACACCCAACCTAGGGTATCCCAAAGCCTGACTGCCGCCAAGTACCTACCCTTTGTAAAATCCAACTCAGGGGTTCAAAACCTGACTTTGCAAGGGTGCCCAAATATTCTCGGTTACGCCACTGCGTGAAGTTGTATATTAGATGCCCATTTATTATATATATATGTCTCAGTAAATTTTAAAAAACATTCATAAAAATACATATATTTTCACTTATAAAAACTTGCTTTTTAAAATGCATTTAGGAGATAAAGTACAGAATACATTTCACATATATACAGGGGAAAAACTAACTCTGTCAGAAATGAGTAGTAATATAAAACATACTGCTTGAAGTCTGAAAATGTTGGAACACTTTTCTGTAGAAAAATTAGATGCGGTGAAAGAAAGGTGGAACCAAAGCCGAATCAAGGTGTTGTGGTAATACCTAATTGATCTGCAACACCAGAACAATACTCTGAGCTGCTTCTGGAAAAACACAGGTGGAAAAATACCTACGTACGTTGAACAAAGATCCATGTAACCTAAATTCAAGAGTTTTTGAATGTCATTGAAAGTCATACTTACAAATGTTGTGAGAACATTGTATGCTGTGTCGAAGATTTATTTTGAAACTAAGTAGGTACACTCATAATGAAACATGTGCATGTACGAAAGCAAGCTGTACGAAACAATCAAAAAAGCACAATAGGCTGTTTGAGTGGATTTTTGAAGTCCGATGCAACTGTCATTACGTCGAGTTATGACGTTAACACCATCCAGAGATTATTGAAACAAGTTTTCTCATTCGTCTTTCAGTGTAGGGATAAGAGTTGATTTTTTAGTTGCAGTCTGGTACTGAGCAGTAAGACATTTCCGCAAGACATGGCAAATACTTTCATCTGGATTTAAATACAAAGAACGCGGTGTTGACTATCCTGTCTATAACTCAATGCCTATACACATCACTGGGTCATCCTTATAATGGAATGCATCACCTAAAGAAGCATGAAAAAGACACATCTGATAAATAATAGAATATTAATGTATAGAGCAGAATTCATATTCCCAATTAGCATCACATGTACAGGCATACGGCAATTCATCACGATGCCAATCTGTTCCAGGCCAGGACTTTTCAACCATATCGATGTCTTTCATGGATATTTTAGATTCGATGCGTTTTACTCCTCTTACACAAGATCTATTGATGTCTACAATCACAGATGAAAAACTGAATCTATCCTCATCTAATTGTAATTCATACGTCCAAGCTTTCTCAATATAATTTCCATATCATGGACAGCTTTGTAAGTGGACTGATTCACTGTCAATGGAACGTAGATACAATAGAACTTCGAGTGTATAACCTCGATTGTCTGGAAAAATTTTCCCGCTGTATTCAAGTACCTGTGGTAGCACGAAATTTCATTTACCAATAGTGGTGCCATATTTTCCCTTCACAGTTAAGACAATACAGTTGTCGTCTGTTTGCGCCTACTTCACATTCTGCTTGTTTGAAAGTCGATAGACAACTATAAAGGAGACTTATAATGTATCGACAACTTCCATTACACGACGCTCTTCTTCCAGCTTTTCGAAATCCTTTTTTCATATACAGTCATTTAAGGTATCCGACTACTTGTGACAACTTTTTTTTTTTGAAAAAAATAAAAATATGGGGATTTTTTTGTAATTTTTAGATTTATTTAGTATATTTTAAGGAAAAATGATAAAACTGAAAACAGAAAAATTATTATTATTATTAAAAGGGGAAAAAACTGGAGAAAATATACAAAAAATTACATAAACGGGGCCCGCTCTGTACAAAACTTTTTTGAACAAATTCTCAATTTTTCAATTTTAGTGTGTTACTTTGCTATTCATGTTTGAAATGACCTTCAGGATAAGAGGTATTTTAATTTTTACAAAAACTAGAGCCCTCTATCTTAGTGGCTCTATGAAATTGCTTAAAAAAACAGTGATTATATTCACGTAAAGGACTGTAAATTTTGAAACAAAACAGTGATTAATAAATCTGTAGGTCAAAACACTTCTATTGTTATACAAAACATTCACAAATAATTTCAGCAAATTATTTTCAAAACTTTTTGAGCAATCCTTGTCTCCATTTGAGTTTTTCGAAAAAAACGCATTTTAAAGTTTGACATCTTGTGTAAAGTTATGGAATCTTTTTTTATTAAAACACTTGTAATTTTTGTTCTAGTGAATGGAAAATAAAAAGCTTCGTATTTTTATTAAGCTAATAAGATGGCCCATAAAATAAAATCATATAAAATTGGTCAATTTTTGAAAAAAATCGTGATTTTAGGGTAGTCGGATACCTTAAAAGATGTTTTCTGAACTTATTCAAAATTTCATAACTGTCAATTTATTTTATTGCATTTGATTTCGCTACACTAATTTGTTCGTGCCGATAACCTTCAATTACTTAGCGTCACTGCCAAGTCCATTACGTTTAAGCACAACAAAAATTTACACACGCACAATATTTCCCACGGTATGTTAATGTGCTCGATTTTATAGCTGTCTCACTAATTCTTGGCTATCACTGAAGGCACCATAGACTTTTTTCTAAATCTATTTGCTTGCAAGGGTATGATAAGCAGATAATATCTTTTAAAAATTAATACAATTTACCATGCAACCTCTGGTTAGATCAGGGGACGGCAACCTATTAGTAGTGGTATGCCAAACCAATGTGCCAATAGGATTCAGCGTGCCACACATTAGGACATTTTTGAAACAATTCACTGCCCGCGATAATGCAAGCAGAGTTAAAGAATAGAGGTCATTAATATAGAATTAACTACTTTATTATATATTAATTTTGCATCATTTTTAAAGATAGTTCTTAACATAAATATATAAACAGCATAAAATATAACTATTTCTTCAACAAAAATAAAAAAGTTATAACAGTACACGTATTATATATTTTTAAACATATTTATTATATAATAAGAAATAGACATAAAATATAAGTATTTTCCTAGCCAAATAAAAAGGTAAATGAATTTCTTAATGCAAGCTTAATACTTGCACCGCTTTACTTTCACATGGCAAAATTAGGTGATTTTCAATTTGACACGATTTTGAACATTCAGTTGTTAAACAATTTCTTTGTGGACTCGAAATATTTTTCATTTGAGAAAAGATTTTTTACTTAGATAAACGCGTACATAAGTGGAAAAACTTACTTGTACAAAAGCGGAAAACAGAGTGCATGCAATTTTCTCTCTTCAAACAATTAAACCTCTCCAACAAGGACATTCATTTATCGTTCAGTTTTTGCGTGATTATGTAAATATCCATAATTCTGAAGATGTTTGTCAAATAAGGTCCATTACAAATTTATAAACATCCTCCACTCAAAAATTGATACATTTGTAGAGTAGTGCCGAGTGCCACTGAGAATTATACCGCGTGCCACATTTGGCATGAGGGACATAGGTTGCCCATCCCTGGGTTAGATTGTTATATTAAATAATAAAACAAATACATATTGAATTTATTTTTTAAAGTGTTGTTTCCTTTATAATTCAATCAATTTCTACTATTAGCTCACACTCTATATATTTATTTATTAATTTATCTTGGTGGAATATTCAATCGTTCATAAAATACATTTCAAAGTTCTCAATTGAGCTGAAATTTTATATACACGATTATTTTGGATGGCAATACAGTAATTTAATTATAATTAATAAAAATTAATTGATTAAAGCTAATTATTTAAAGAATTACAAATACAAACACGTTGGCATCATTTTTGGCGACTTAGCGACCTTTTTGGTGACTTGTGTCAAAACTTGAAAAGGTTTCTTTTCTCACGTTTTAAAGCATTCAGTTGAACTGAAATTTTATATACACGATTGTTTTGGATGACAATACGATACTTTAATGATAATTAATAAAAATGAATTACCACTTAATGTTGTGATTCTGTCCAATGTATATACATATTTATATTAATTGTAACTACTTAATAAAAAGTAGCTAAGATAAAAATTTTCTTATTTGATCTAAATGGGAATTCACTTAATTTTTTTTTTTATATTACTTTTTTATTCTGTATATTTACTATTATATTTACCAGAAATAAATAAGTAATTGTCTTTCTGTTAAAGTAACAAACAATATGTGTATAACATGATTTAATCTTGTGTTCTTTTTTTCCAATTTCAGACGGAGTATAAATACTGCTACGATCTCGTTCTGCACTATGTCCTGCACTATTTGAATAGTCTCTAAGACACAGCAAACTTTTTCCTTTTCGCCACAGTCGGAGGTCCAATGTTTGATATGACTCTTTGATACAAGCAGACCAACCGAAGCCTCTACCTGAAGAGGATATATTTTGCACTCAATTTTGATATTGCACTACTATCTTCCATGTCATTCTGGACATAACTCAGAGATTATCCTCCTGTTAAGACTGAGCCATCGATACCTCCTGCTTTCTCAATAGGTTTTTTCCCCCCATTCCATCATGTTCTCTCCTTTTTTTTCTGTAACACGTTTTGTTCATTCCTTTCGTGTAGTTTAGTTTTTTTTATTTATTATTTTACATTAGATGGGTTTTTTTTCTTTTGAAAGGTTAAGGATTTGTTTAAAGCAGTGGTCTTCAAACTTTTTCGACTCTTCGAACCCTTAGATCTATAAAGTCTTTTTGAGGAACCTCATTCCACACAACACATACTTAAGGCCGTATCACACGTACATGTTTCATGCAACTTTTTCGTCCAATTTTTGGCCTAATTTAAGGGGGAAGGGTTGCCGTAAACAAAACGACATGCTCTGACATCAGCTGCGCTCCATCTCCACATTGAAAAATTACTCGCTAATTTTTCTGCTTCGGAAAACGAACATCCAAAATTATTTCTTTTATTTCGCTTGCGCTTTTGTTGATGGGCATAAACAGAAATTGAGCACATGCTGTTTAAAATATTATACGCCGTTAAAATATTATACACCATTAAAATATTATATGGCATATCTGATGTGTTAGACGAAACCGAAACCGCCATCTTGTTTATGACGTGGGGCGCCGAAGAACCCCATTGGCTAGAATTTCAAGCAACTTTTATTTGGAACAATTTTTTGAGCTCACTAGCAAGAAGTTGTCCGAAAGCCGTTGCTGTAGCAACTGAGTAAAAATTGCACGAATTGGACGAAAAATTGCTTGAAACGTGTACGTGTGATACGGCTTTTAGAATATATTTTAAAGTGATATTTTAAGTAGAGCTCAACATATTATATTGGAACTTTACATAAAGGCAGTTTTAAAAAAAAAGGATTGTACGTGTTATCAAAAAACAATTTTAATGTGTAATTTTAATAGAATGTAATTATTTATAATATTGATTTATTATCCAAATGTCCCCCTACCCAGGTATTATATTTAGTAACTGGGATATATGCTTGCATTTTTTTACACAATCCCTGTCGAAGTTGAAATTTATTTAAGCAATTTGTTGTCGCATTTTATATTATGAATTTAATTTGTTTCTATATTTTGTTATTGTAGCTACTCAAGCTGAGAAATATTTTTCACTTAAATGTATTGTTCTGAGTGGCACTAAAATATTCATTGCTAATTGAGAAATTCTGTGTGATTTGCAACCTAAAGTTTAAGAGCTGTTCCTGCTTGAATTTAGATTTTAACGTCAAATCTATGACATGACGATAAGTTGTTCCCTCTTCTTCGTTATGGCTATTGCTTTCCACAAATGAAAAACGGTGCATTTTCTGTTAGAAAACTATTTAGTTTTGAAGATATTGTACTAAAGAATATGAACTTATTTCGTGGTGCCCGAGATAGTATAAACAATAGAACATTCGCTATCTAGTAAGTAGTACATATAAAGAAAAACGTTTTAACATTCTTTTATTATATTATAATAAAGTTCATAAAAAAGTATTACAAAGTAAAATAATGTATAAATAATTTTTATTAGTTTTAATGATTAGGATGAGTTTTAGATACTTGTGGCTATATATAAACTTCCTATAGAATCCATTTTGCATACACTTTTATAATTTTCTTTTCGCTTTTCTTATTGGGTAACCCTTGAGTATGCCTCTTGGAACCCCAGGGTTCCATGGAACACAGTTTGAAGACCACTGGATTAGAATCTCAGTTTGAGAAAACACCAAAGGCTTTTCTTTTCCAACAAAGTTGAAGGATTGGCTCATGAAATAATTCACGAAACCTTACTTAGTTGCAGTATTTCAGAACTCACCTGGGATCAAGAAGGCCCTTTAGAACTTTTTTATACGAAAAATAAACTTAGAACTTTTTGTAAAAAGTTATGGAGTTTATATCACACTAGAACGCTGGATAGGGTTTTTAACCTTGTCTTTCGCTCACTTATTACGGTAGCAAAGAGCTCAGATAAAACGACACAAGTGGAAACAGCTATGCTTAACATGATTATAGTAGAATGCTTATGTTAGAGCTTGAATGATAAGTGAAATGACTTATGAAAGAAAAATGTTTAGTTAGAATTTTTTTTGTAAAGATATTTTGGCTTTTTTTAGAGAGATGTAAAACATCTCATGATATTTTGCATAACGTGCATTAGGTACAAAAATTAATAAAATATTTTGACTTGGAAATGTATAAGATCAATAATGTCAATTACTGAAATATTGTGAGATTTTATCGATAAAAGGAGAGCTTAAGAAGTATTGCTATGTTCTTATACAGAACAGCCATTTTTTTTTCAAAATTTAACGAGTTAATTTTCATTGCTGAAATCTTATGATATCAATTTTTTTAAACTTTTATTTAATAAATAGTTGTATAAAAATGTTACAATAACTTAAAGCTCTCTAAAGGACTTTATTTCACTTTTTGACAGACTAAGACTTTTCATGAATGGACTAAATTCATGAGAGTCACATGATAGATACAATTACGTGTTCTCCATTAAAATCAAAACTGAAATTTGGTATGTATTTGTTGTTCTACTTGTAAATTTAGATAAAACTTCAGATTTGATAATTGTGGGTAAAGTTGCTCAAGTATTAAGATTCTTCAAAATGTTTTTTTGAAACTTTAAAAAAAAAATCTTAAATTATTCCTGCATTTTTTAATTATATCTTGCTCATTTATGTACATTGTTAATAGTGACAAATATATACTTTCTAAAAACTTTTCCACAAAAAGCAAAAGTTGACAGTAGCGAAACGTATGAACTAATTGGCTTGGAAACACATGTTTGTAGTTATCATGTGACTATGACGTCACATGAATTTAGCCCATTGCCTTACATGATATGAAACTCAATTTTTATTTCATTGATTTTCGCGATATCTGTAAAATGTTCGCACGTGAAAAATAAATTATGTAATAATTTATTTCTTGGGATGTATATTATTTATCAGAAGTTGAGTGTTGTAGTTATTTGTTTTTTACTATTTGATCTTTTCTTCGTTTAATATATAATATCTTTTTATTATTTATACTTAGATTTTTCGAACACTTTAGTGCGTTATTAGAATAAGCTTATTTTTTTAGAAAATGAATACGTTTTTAATTCATATACATTTTCATTGTCCGAAGAAGAACTATAATTATTTAACACATACAGTGAGGCCTACATTTTGCAAATTTCACTCTTTTGCGAACTTTTTCCTGGAACCAAGAGCCTTGTGTATTGAAAGACGAATCTCTATTGAACGAAATTCCTCATAATGAATTTTTTTTCGGGATTTAGCGACTTCGTTAACTAGAGGTCCGACTGCATTTGATGTTTGCCAAATTGGGCATTTAACATATAAAAATTAACTTTTTACTTTTAATTATAATCAATTTTATTAATAATTTATATGAGTTAAAAAAAGAAATGGGAAATAAGTATTTAAAAAAATTTTCTCAAGCTAAGAATGTAGTTTTGATATCAAAATAGAATTTATTAATAATTACAAAAGAACATTCTGTAATATTCCATATAATTTATACAACAAAGTTCAAATTCTTCTATTTCGAAGATGAGAATTTTCTTCTAATTTGCTTCTTATTTTGGAAATTTATGTGTGTCACTTAGAACAATCTGTTTGTTATGTTACTGTGATACTACTCGTTGCTTGTCATAATCGTCTGCGAGAATTTAGAAAATTAAATTTTTTGAAAATGTATTAGTCCCAAACCTTTCTGTAGAATATAAAATTCACGTGGATTTATTTTTAAGAGATGTGTAAGAATTTTAATAAGTTTTCTATATTGTTTAATCAGTATATTTGTGTTGTTAAACAAATGACTCTATTTCTGAAGAAAAGTCTCAATGAAATTTTCCTTAGTCCTAATTATACTAGAGTTTTTTATTCTAAAAGCTATATCATATTAAAACATAAATCATCACTAGATCTATTTTGACATCAACCGGTTCTTTTCAGGAGGGATTACGTAAAACTAACCGAACATTAGACTAAAAAAATCTAATATTTTGATATTTAAATGTGGCAACATGCCTACCAGAACTTCGAATGATATATTTACTTAGAGATTGAGATTTCAGATAGATTTATGTTTAAATGTTTATAAAAATATAAATCCATAAATTGATAAGACTTGAGATATTATTTTTAATGACATCGAAAAAAAAACAATATTGTTGAAGAATCAGGGTTCTTTTTCGGACTTATTTTTCAAACAATTGGGATAGCTTAGTATTTATTTTTACTATATTGGACAGATTAATAAGAAAACTAGACGCGAGTAATTGTAAATAATGAAGTTTTTTTTTTAAAAAAGAAAACATTGAAGTTTATTTTGTATTATTATTCTCTAACTGAAAAAAAATAAATAACCGTAGAGATTTTTTCCCCCTTGTACAATTTTTTTTTTTCAAGCTAAGTAAGTTATAGGGTAGCAATTTTAGGAGAAAGAAAATATCTCGATTTTTGTTTTTACAAAAAAATACATCTTTGTTTTTTTTCAAATGCAAAGAGATGTTGCTTGATAAAGGTATAAAAAAAACCAATAGGTTTTTTTTTTTCTGTAATTGTTTTGTGATAAAAAGGGGGAATGCATTCAAATTAACATATTTTAGTATTTTCATAAATCTGTCATACATTGGCACACATTCTATCAATGTATTCAAAAACAATTCATGTTTATTTATTTCTTTAATTAAGCTCTGTAAATTGCATAGTAGTGTATTCATTTTTTTGTAATTTAATGAGAATTAAGGAGGTTAGCAGTTTGGAAGGTGTTCGTTGGCTCCCACTTAGGAAACTTAGCATCATTGTTGTTTCTAATGTTTAAATTTTATACATGTTGATGAAATTATTGAAAAAGTAATTATATTAATTCTAAGGAATAAAATTGTAATGATAAGTAATTTGTGTGTTTGTTTTATTGCTTAAACGTACACATTGACACTGCGATAGGCTTCAAACTTTTGAATATGGAATCGAATTACATGGATTTTCACTAGCATATAATTCATTTTTTATTTAAACAAGCATGAAAAATATTTGAAAAATTGTATACTGTTACAGTTGGAATACAAGTTTTTCCCTTCTTGTTTAATATATATCAAAGAATTTTTCATCCACGACAAGAAAGCTCTAACTAGTTGTTTGTAAACTGTTTCATGTTCTAGAAGTACTGTGAAGATGATATTGTAGCATAAGTCTATTTTTGGTATAATTCACAGGAAGTAGAGCACAAAAAAGGTTTTCAAAGGTGTCCAGGTTCGAAAGTCCACCATTTTGGTATCATGCTGCAATACGCCTACCAACATGTTTTTTTTTTATTTTGTCGATTTTCGGGAACAAAAACAATAAAAAATTTATTATTGAATGAATAATTAGTATTAATTCATAAAATTAATTAATAACTAATACTTAATTAAATTTTACGTACTGTATTCAAAAGATTATCATCAATCGGAAAAAAAATCAAGGGCTATGGGGGGGGGGCCGGACCCCCAGGACACCCCCCTGGGTGCGCCACTGCCCACAGGTGATTTCTTTGATAAATGTACAGAATTTTATGTCCTGTAGCATCAGCATAAACAAACACACACGGGAAGAAATTCAGAAGTTTTAACTACTTAGTCTCCATCTGGTGGGGGAAAACAAAAACAAAAGAGATTCCCTCTCTGAATAATATTGCAACACTTAAGTTACAACATTGTAATTTTTAATTTTTTTTTGGTATAATTCTATAAAAAGAAAGGTTGCCGAGGTTTGCAATGTAATACCTGTCACATATACACATCGTTCGTCTCTTTATTTAACTCTTTACATTGAAAATATTTTTAGAGTGAAAACATTTTAATAATTATTAGTCAAATAAAATTTTAGATTTTATGTAATGATAGAAAAAAAATATGTCAAACGTATGTATGGTGCGAATTAAAGCATGAACTTCTTAAATAAAAAAAAATTACATTATACGAATTTTTGCTTGTATCGCTCGAATTTAAACATGAACTTATAAATTATAAAAGAATATTACACAGTCTTATTATTAGCTTTCAATAAACAACAAAACCTTAAAAAAAAAATTGAAAGTTCTTCAACATTATTAAGGCATAGAATAACTTGACATGTTTCAAAAAAGCTCGAATAATACCCTCGCATTGAAAACATTTCACAGCGCAAAATATCGAAATATTTTTTATTCCACTGTGTCTGCTGTTGTTAAACTCATTAAAATATAAGGTGAAAGTTAGCAATTTTGACAACTTTTTGGGCGACTTATAACCTAGATACCTAAGTTATTTTGATTATCCAAAAACCAGTACAATAAGGGTTACTAAGATAAGCTTTCCTGAATGAAATTGTTATCTATACAACCTGAAGGTCCAATGACCTAAAATGTGCAGCTACAGAAAAAATCGTGGTTCTGCGCATCCTTTTTAGAATTCTAGGAGGCTTTTCTTGTGGCTGGGGTGTTCTGTACACCCCGTGCGAGTGATCGCGGGTTAATAAACATAAAAACAAGTTATAAGAAAAAATTAAGTCAATTCCTACTTTGAATGGATGAATAGAAAGTATTTTATTAACGATTGAAAATTTGAACAAGATATATATATATATATAATGGGAGAGAGTGAAATAATAGTAGGAATTGAAAAAAGAGCGTGATTTATCTGCATTGTTGTAACAATGCACACCCTATTTGGCTAGTTTGGCTGAAAAACCGGTTTTTGACGCCAACTTTTGTCATTTTTTTTAGCAATTACATTGTTGCAACAATGGAGATGAATATAAGTTGGCGTCGAAAACCGGTAATTAATTAAATTAAATTAATGAATTAATATTTAAAAAAACTGCATTGTCATCAAGTGTCATCCACAACAAGTTTCAAAAAAAATTATTTGACCTTGATTGGATGAATAGAAAATATTTTATTAACGATTGAAAATTTAAACAAGATAAATATATATAGAGAGAGAGCGAGCTAATAGTAGGAATTGAAAAAATAATTGTCAGAGCTCTGCAGTGATCATTCAGCTTCAATGATACTCTGAAAAATGTACAACTCAATTATTGGACTTCAATTAGAAATCACTAAAATCAGAAAATATTATTTTTAAGAGACAAACACTGAAACGAAAAGATATATGTGTCGCAGGAAAATGATGGGAATTAGGAATTTCATTAATTTCCTAAGGGAGATGATCAATTTACGGGAGATGTTAAAATGACGTCTCTTCATGGTCATTTCCCTGATAAAAGTAAGGGATTTGAACAAATCCTTAACATATTTCAGTGAAATGATGAAATAATATTGTCAAGAGTTTAAAAGTGTTTATATTTAACAAATAGGGTGCATTATTAAACATATATAGAAGTAAGTAATACAACAATAGTCAATAAAATACAAATTATTTATTCGAAACTAATTAACAAATAATTAGAAAATTAGAATTTTTTATGTGTAACATCTTTTCTTTCGGTTGCTTATACTCTAAAATATCAATCCCTATGTTAATCCTATGGTGCAATTTTTTTAAAGATATGGGGTTGACATTTAGGGGATCGATAGTACTACCTGCATGGTTAGGAAGTACAAGGACTCGCCCTCCCCGCACCCCCGGACAGCATTTTTCCTGTGTAAATCCTGACTAGTTCATTTCTTCATTTCACTGAAACGATTCATTTTTTGATAAAATCACTTACTTTCATCTTGGAAATGACCTTAAAGAGACACACGTTATTTTAACATCTCCCGTCAATTGATCCTATCCTTTAGGGATTTCATGAAATTCCTAATTTCGTCATTTTCCTGCGACATATGCAAAAAAGAAAAATTAAATCACCATGCAGCCCGCAAGTTATCCAAGTTCACTATAGTATGGAGTGGCGTAACGGACGGTATTTGGCCCCCCCCCCTGCATAGTCAGGCTTCCGGCCCTAAGATGAAACTTAAAAAGGATTGCAAAACCATACGTACTTG